>JASANF010003638.1:0-11405 GCA_030248245.1 Trissonchulus sp. WLG1_4 | reverse complement strand
AAAGGGGGACCGCAGGAAATTTTTCACAGATTTAAAAAACCGAGACCGGGTACAAACCGAGACTTTCGGGCTTCAAACCAACCCGACTTGGGCTCGTCTCGTGTTTTAACCGGAGCCGAACCAGACTTTCATCCCCTATATCGTAATACTTTCATTTCGTGTGTGCGGTGAGAAATCGCGGGGAGACCAAGTGGAGTCCCAAAGTTTGGTATACGATGCCCCCGCTTCAAAAAATGTTGACCCCACCCCAATCCACATTATATATTACATGTATGTGTATCACATTGTTTTACTGCTGTTTATTTTAGTGGCGCCTTCTCTAAAGTTGTTTTGGCGGAAATAAAAGCTCAGCCAGGGCTTCATGTGGCTATAAAATGCATTGATAAAAAGTCGCTCAAGGGTAAAGAAGATTCCCTTGAGAATGAAATTAAAGTTTTGAGAAAGTAAGTCATTATTTATTGGCTGATTGTAAGTTTTTGTTTTTTCATTCGTGTTAAGGGTTATTGCTACAGCTTATTTTTTGTGCTTCATTTTAGCGGTAGTTTTTTCGACTTTTATTGAACGTTTGTCAAATTATTTATAACTATAATGGTTACTATAAGTCATGACGGGCGTTGATTTTTAAACTTTCTAGATGTCTATAATATAAAGATGTAGTCAAATGAGGTAAAAAATTACAAAATATGAGTACAAGGTTTTTTGCTTTCCTGGATATCGGGTGAGTTGCAAAAGGACGTAAGTCCACTTTTTGGGGTTTTGGAACTAGCATATACAAAATGTTGCTGTGATGTCGTAGTTTATTGTGGCAAAAGCTCCAAACTCCAGCGTGCCTTGGTTAGGCAGTTATGGCTTTAGATACTAAAGGACGCAAGTAGCACTTCAAAAACCTAGTTGTTAGCAAAAGGGCGTAATAGTTACATACGGTAGTCTGCCATTTAAACGCCACATTAGTTACTTATATATGTACTTTTCGTTTGACTTACATTCAATAAAAAGGACTAAGTCCCACATAGGGCTTTTTACCACAACACCGCTAATGATAATGCTGGAGGTCAGACATTGTATCCTGTAGAAGTCAGTGACAAGAAGAAGTGAACTGTCGCCCTCGAAAACACAGATTCATAGGCGACCCGTCTTAACCCCTTAGCTGATCACCCAGACGGGTCAATCTCAGTTTTATGTAGTAAACAGATAATTATTTCGACACTTAGTTTCATTAACTAAATGTTCTTTTTTTAACGCTGAAATGCGTTATTTGTAGCAAAATATAAATCCTACAAAAACATGTCAGTGCAGCTGTCAATTGGAGCACAATTGCATTTGTGGGTTATCTGTCCGTTTCTAATGAGAATGCTGCGCAGTAATGGAGTTAAGCCCTTAAAATTACTTTTACTGACAGCTTAAGTACATAGCGTCAGAAGGACGCAAATCCAAAATCACGTGATATTACTGCCTACACACATGCTAGACACCAGGCACCATTTGAAATTGCTAAAGCTCGCCAAAAGCTACAACTTTGATACACTAAACATTTAAGACAAACGTCTCTGTGAAAGGCTGTAAAGCGAAAAATCTATTTTGGCCCGTATCTCAAAACTTAATCTTTGGACTTACATCCTTTTACAACTCACCCGACGGATTATGCTTCTCGGGCAAACTTTTTTCCAACAATACCTCGCAGAGTTGCATTACAAAACCACATATTAAACTTTTTTCTCTGCATTACTAATTTTATGTAAATCGAATTTTTTTACCCCCATTTCGTATTTTAAAGAGTGAATAACTAATATTATCATCAGTTTCGCAACTTAGCCATATGTGTGCCTGTATGTGAAATTTGTTGCTGGGCTCATCATTTGAAGAACACCCTTTTGTAGCTGGAACCGCTGTCTCAGCAGTCGGTGGTCGTAGTACACTTGGAGGCCGTAACACCTTCCTTTCCTGTGCTTACTTTTTTAAGCAAATGAAGTTGTTTTCATTTTGGTTTAAAAACACGACATGAAGGCAAAAAGTATCCGTATTTTTTTCCCTCAAATCGACTAAAATGGGGGTTAAAAAGTGGACCCTCCATCCCTGAGCCTATTAAATTTTGACCCCCCTCCTCAAGACTCGACGCAATTTTTACTTTTTTATGCCTCAAAAGTAGCAATTTTCCTCCCAGGCCTCAACTATTATATGTACATTCATGTATGTCTAAGACTTAACTAACAAATTCAGAGCATTTGCCCGCATGTAACGGGGTCAAAATTTGATGGGGCTCTTCGGCCAAATTTTAGGATGCGCACTACCTGACCGACATTATTATTAATGTCCTAAATATTTCTGAATTTTCGAAAAATGCGAAAAAATGTCTGTTCGAGTGAGGGTTCCTGATGGCTTGCACGCTTTGCCTTTATAAATACACTGACAAACGCACTGAACCAAAAATGAGATAGAGGTGCCCTGAGGGACTAACATAGGTGAAGTTAAGCAAAATCGGTGAACCTTAATTTTTAGCCTGGGTGGGTAGCCCCTTCTTTAACAGAACATATTCTCATATAGATATCACAACGATTACCAGAACCGTTCTTAGTAGTTTTTTTCTTATTTCAATTGTCCTTTTAAATTCTAATAAAAACCGTGGACCAAGCTGGTTGGTTTGCTCGACCCCGTTAATTGTCTCGACACCGCTGCACGGAAAAAATATCCAGCTCAGTAATGTCTGTGCCTTTGCATGTTTGTTAACATGAGAAAGAGCCCATTATTAGATATATGATATGTCTATGTGTTAAAACTGAAAAGAAAGGCTTAAAGGGCATTTTGAGGGGGCGCTTTTTCTCATTACGTATCTGGATATAATGCAGTTTTTTTCTAGTTTGGACTGCTAGAATTTCTGATTATAGTATACCTATTATAGTATTAAACGTACGCATATATACAAATTTGCAATTGGACGCATCAGAAAAATTTCCGCCCCATAAAAACCAAAGGGGGACCCTTGTAAAATTTCAGTCTGAAAAATTTGGGGGGGGGGCGCCCGCCCCCCCCCCCCCTGCGCCCCATATATATATATATATATATATATATATATATGCGCGGGCGGGGGGGGCGCGTCCAGACAAATTACGGCCCCCTTTTGCCAAAATCATCGCAATCCAATTTGCCTAAATCAAAAATTTCTCCCAATTTTTTGGCGCCGCCCCAGACCCCTCAACTCTATGCTCTTTCCTCTTTTTCTTTCATCAAAGCCTATACTTATACATAGTACATTATCTCATTTCATTCTACACAGTATATTATCTCATTAGTTGCAATACACTCTATCGTCCCATCTTTTTTATTTTCCTTATGAGTCATTTTTTTGGGACATGACAGGTACACAACTAAATCAGCATAATATACTCAATAAATCAGCATAATTACTCTTATACACGTATACTTGTGAAAGATAATAAGAAGAATAGTAAGCCATAGAGTCGGTCTGGACCACGCCCCAGAAAATTGAGAAATTTTTGATCACCAAATCATACGCATCAGAAAAATTTTGCCTGACCATAAAAACCAAAGGGGACCTGTATTCAGTTAAAAATTTCGGGCCCCCCCCCCCCCCCCGACCGCCCCCTGATATATATATATATATATATATATATATATGGCGTCCAGGGGGGGGGGGGGGGCGGGGCCCCCCAACTTACACAAGCCCCCCTTTGTTTTTTGCACCGAATTTTCTGTGCATTAATTTTATATATGCGTACGTTTACATACCTATAATAGGTATCAAACTATCAATCCAGAAATTCTAAGTCAGTCCAAACTAGAAAAAAACTGCATTATATCCAGATACGTAATGAGAAAAAACGCCCCCTCAAAATGCCCTTTAAGCCTTTCTTTTCAGTTTTAACACATAGACATATCATATATCTAATAATGGCTCTTTCTCATTTAACAAACATGCAAAGGCACAGACATTACTGAGCTGATATTTTTTCCGTGCAGCATGTGAGACAATTAACGGGGTGAGCAAACCAAGCTTGTCCCGGTTTTATTAGAATTTAAAAGGACAATTGAAATAAGAAGAAACCTACTAAGAACGGTTCTGGTAATCGTTGTGATATCTATATGAGAATATGTTCTGTTAAAGAAGGGGCTACCCACCCAGGCTAAAAATTAAGGTTCACCGATTTTGCTTAACTTCACCTATGTTAGTCCCTCAGGGCACCTCTATCTCATTTTTGGTTCAGTGCGTTTGTCAGTGTATTTATAAAGGCAAAGCGTGCAAAAACGCTCACGTCAGGAACCCTCACTCGAACAGACATTTTTTCGCATTTTTCGAAAATTCAGAAATATTTAGGACATTAATAATAATGTCGGTCAGGTAGTGCGCATCCTAAAATTTGGCCGAAGAGCACCATCAAATTTTGACCCCGTTACATGCGGGCAAATGCTCCGAATTTGTTAGTTAAGTCTTAGACATACATGAATGTACATAATAGTTGAGGCCTGGGAGGAAAATTGCTACTTTTGAGGCATAAAAAAGTAAAAATTGCGTCGAGTCTTGAGGAGGGGGTCAAAATTTAATAGGCTCAGGGAGGGAGGGTCCACTTTTTAACCCCCATTTTAGTCGATTTGCGGGAAAAAAATACGGATACTTTTTGCCTTCATGTCGTGTTTTTAAACCAAAATGAAAACAACTTCATTTGCTTAAAAAAGAAAGCACAGGAAGGTGTTACGGCCTCCAAGTGTACTACGACCACCGACTGCTGACACAGCGGTTCCAGCTACAAAAGGGTGTTCTTCAAATGATGAACCCAGCAACAAATTTCACATAAGACACACATATGGCTAAGTTGCGAAACTGATGATTTGATAATATTAGTTATTCACTCTTTAAAATACGAAATGGGGGTAAAAAAATTCGATTTACATAAAATTAGTAATGCAGAAAAAAAAGTTTAATATGTGGTTTTGTAGAGCAACTCTGCGAGGTATTGTAGGAAAAAAGTTTGCCCGAGAAGCTTAATCCGTCGGGTGAGTTGTAAAAGGATGTAAGTCCAAAGATTAAGTTTTGAGATACGGGCCAAAATAGATTTTTCGCTTTACAGCCTTTCACAGAGACGTTTGTCTTAAATGTTTAGTGTATCAAAGTTGTAGCTTTTGGCGAGCTTTAGCAATTTCAAATGGTGCCTGGTGTCTAGCATGTGTGTAGGCAGTAATATCACGTGATTTTGGATTTGCGTCCTTCTGACGCTATGTACTTAAGCTGTCAGTAAAAGTAATTTTAAGGGCTTAACTCCATTACTGCGCAGCATTCTCATTAGAAACGGACAGATAACCCACAAATGCAATTGTGCTCCAATTGACAGCTGCACTGACATGTTTTTGTAGGATTTATATTTTGCTACAAATAACGCATTTCAGCGTTAAAAAAGAACATTTAGTTAATGAAACTAAGTGTCGAAATAATTATCTGTTTACTACATAAAACTGAGATTGATCCGTCTGGGTGATCAGCTAAGGGGTTAAGACGGGTCGCCTATGAGTCTGTGTTTTCGAGGGCGACAGTTCACTTCTTCTGGTCACTGACTTCTACAGGATACAATGTCTGACCTCCAGCTTTATCATTAGCGGTGTTGTGGTAAAAAGCCCTATGTGGGACTTAGTCCTTTTTATTGAATGTAAGTCAAATGAAAAGTACGTAACTAATGTGGCGTTTAAGTGGCAGACTACCGTATGTGACTATTCGCCCTTTTGCTAACAACTAGGTTTTTGAAGTGCTACTTGCGTCCTTTGGTATCTAAAGCCATAACTGCCATAACCAAGGCACGCTGGAGTTTGGAGCTTTTGCCACAATAAACTACGACATCACAGCAACATTTTGTATATGCTAGTTCCAAAACCCCAAACCTTGTACTCATATTTTGTAATTTTTTACCCCATTTGACTACATCCCTATATTATAGACATCTAGAAAGTTTAAAAATCAACGCCCGACATGACTTAGTAACCATTATAGCTATAAATAATTTGACAAACGTTCAATAAAAGTCGAAAAAACTACCGCTAAAACGAAGCACAAAAAATAAGCAGTAGCAGTAACCCTTAACACAAATGAAAAAACAAAAACTTACAATCAGCAATAAATAATGACTTACTTTCTCAAAACTTTAATTTCATTCTCAAGGGAATCTTCTTTACCCTTGAGCGACTTTTTATCAATGCATTTTATAGCCACATGAAGCCCTGGCTGAGCTTTTATTTCCGCCAAAACAACTTTAGAGAAGGCGCCACTAAAATAAACAGCAGTAAACCAATGTGATACACATACATGTAATATATATATAATGTGGATTGGGGTGGGGTCAACATTTTTTGAAGCGGGGGCATCGTATACCAAACTTTGGGGATTCTCAATTCTGCACCCCCCCTCCCGATCGACCTAATATACATACACGAAATGAAAAGTATCACCATAAACGCCCTTTTTCACTCGATTTCAGGTAATCCCCCCCACAATCCCATCACCTATAACATCTCACGACAAAAACCCATAAAGGAGACGAAACAAACAAAACAAATAAATAGCAAATTCTATCCTAATTCTAAAACAATAACGAAACCAGAGGCGGAGTCAAAACAAGAAGCCAGGGAGCTGGGTGCCAGTATCGCCACAAACTTTTAGGTAATTTTGTTTTCGAATCTAAACCTATCGCTTTAACATTGATTTGAGAAATGAGAGAAATGCCTAAATCAACTTCGGCAGTAGAGCCATGCAGACGAAGAATGGTGGTGACAATTTTTGTTCTATAAAAAATACTAGCAAAGTCCCTTTTGGATACTGATTTGATTGATTGGACTGATGATTCATGGAAATTATTGGATATTAAAAGATTCTATTTTCTATAAATACCACACACTTACGTGCCGAGAACATCTTTGAATTCATATCTTTCGCGAATAGCACTTTCTTTCTTTCTGTCCTTTTTGCTACCAAAGAAAGGCATAACCTGCAACATACAAAGAAGAAGATTGAAAAGACTAAAAAAAGTCGTGAAGGGGACAGTCGCTGCAGATTCTGCGACGAGAAGAACTCGAAGTGGATTCCATAAAGTCTTACATACAGATCGTTATAGTCGTTTCAGAATCTCTACATAGCATACCGTACGGATTAGAAAAGGGGCATATGGATGGAAAGTCTATATTTATCCGGGTATAGCTTGAGAGGGTGACCTCTGAGACCTTGATTATTTGCAAATCTGAACAGACTTGAAAAATCTATATCAAGATGACCATGCATGATTTTATACAAAGTACACACATCCGTTATGACTCTACAGTCTACGCGTTTCCAATGGCTTCAATTTCAGCTGTTCTAGTCTGTTATCGTAGCAAAGGTTTCCTAAGCCGGGAATACGTTGGCTAAATTTCCGTTGCACATTTTCTACAATCGTTTTGTCTTTGATCAAGTTTGGTGACCACTGTCCACTGACCAGATAACTGAATTATGTTCAAGAACTGGGCAGACAAAACTTGTGTATGTATTTACATTTTTTTGTAAAACTGTGGAAAATATTAGAGGATATAAAGTAGGCCTTTTTGGCAATTTTTGCGCGGTGCTCGGAAAATTTCATACTTGATGACATGACACAAATATACCCGGGTCTTGGAGACCAGGGTATATTTATACATAATATTGGTCCGACTGAAGCGGTGGGAATTATTTTCGATCGTAATTTGCTTCCTACCCCATCTTTTAATAAAAATTTGAAACCCCCATCGTCAGCCATGCCCCCAATTTGATCTCTAGCCCCCAAAATATATAGCTGTCGCCCCAAAAATCTGAAGTGACATATATTACTGGTGTTAAAACGCTTAGAGGTCGAAAAGGTCGGAAAAACTGCATTTTTTCGACTAACACAGGACGGATTTTGTGTTCAAAACGGGTTTAAAAACTGTTCAAAACCAGTTCAAAAAATTTTGAACTGGATTTAAACAAGCAACTTTGGACTAGTTTTGAATGTTTTTTAGACGTTTTTTTAATATTTTTGAACTGGTTTTGAACGTTTTTAAACTAGTTTTGGACTCGTTCAAAACGAGTCTAAAACGAGTCCAAAACATTTCCAGCGCAAGTTTGAATGAAATTTGAACTCGTTTTAAACGAAATTTGAACTAGTTTTAAACTAGTTTTGGACGCGTTTTAGACATACGCTGAATAATTTTGAACTCGTTTTGGACTGGTTTGGAACTGGTTTTGAATGTTTTTTAAACTCGTTTTGGACGTTTTGGTTCTCAGCGTTCGCCTGCACGCAGGAATTTTGAACTCGTTTTGAACGCGTTTTAAACTAATTTTGAACGTTTTCGTAGCATTTGCTGGCGCACCCTGGGACCTCCCTCGGTTCTACCGTATACAGTGCAGTCGTTTTCTAGTTTCTGCCGTTTTCAATTTTTTTCATTTAGGTATTTTTTGTGCTGTTACATGTTACATGACTCCGATTAGGATCAGTCCATCGCAATCGCTCACCCAGAAATGCCTCTACATATATACCAGAACTACATATTATTTCCTAAGATTTTCTAGGCAAATTGTATATAGAGGGCAAGATTTCCTGTGACACCGGTAATAACTTATATATATAATACAGATTACAGATATGTAATAACTTACATATACTGTATATAATATACAGTAATACGCACTCGCAGTTATATATATAATAACTTCAGTAATCATACATGTAACGGGGTCAAAATTTTGGGGGGGCCTCTCCGGCCAAATTTTGGGGACCCTCCCCCCCCAGATCGACAAAAAAACCCTAAATTTTGCAAAATTTCCTAAAAATTTCGCAAAAAAGTGCCATTTTTTCAAAATTTTCCTCAAATTTAGGGGACCCTCCCCCCCGGGTCCTCGATTTTGGGGGGGGTCCCCCCCCCATACATGTATGTCAGTAATAAAATATATAATACATGGTTGGCAAGTCTCGGGTTTGCAACCGAGACCGAGACCAGGCAACCGAGACCACCCAAACGAGACCTACGAGACCGAGACCAGCCCTTGGGGGACCTTTGTTCAAGTTTCAATTTTAAAAATTTGAGATGCATGAGTGTATGACTTGCGAAGTTGCGAGAAACTTAACACTGTGACGACCGCATGCATCATTATTTTCCCGCTATTCTGTCAACTTTTGGTTATTTTTAAGTTTCGCACACTTCTTCGCACGCCACAGGACGTTTTATAGTGCATTGCATTGTATATTGGCACTTTGGCAGTCTGACTCAGGTGCCAGCGTAGAATCGTTCGTATTGGTGCAGTAGTGCCACTATCAGAAGTTCTGATAGGGGCATCATCATGGACCGGAAAAGTTTCTCCCGCTGACACAGTTATGTGGGGGGAAGGTTTGATGCCATAGCCCATAACCAGTCCACAACCCAAAAAGTCTTTGATTGTGCCTTGGTTTTTCAGATACGTGATGTTTTGACATGCGTTTAAAGGCTCAAGAAATTCAATTAAACTGCCACCCAATTCATGCTTATTGCTTAGTAAAGTTGCAGAAGAAATGTTTCGTTACAAATTAGCTACGAACTTAGCACTATTTGATTAATGATGGTTAGTATTTTTCCTGTTTAACATAATTAATGTACCTATATGTATATGCTTAGAGGTTCTAAATACAAATGCAACATCGCTAACTCAGACAACCCAATCTACCTCAAACCTTAGTTACAAAATCTAGCTTGATATACAAAGTTTGAACGTGAAGTTAGCCAAAGTTA
Source organism: Trissonchulus sp. WLG1_4 (assembly GCA_030248245.1). Taxonomy (NCBI): domain Eukaryota; kingdom Metazoa; phylum Nematoda; class Enoplea; order Enoplida; family Ironidae; genus Trissonchulus; species Trissonchulus sp. WLG1_4. Next base: position 1,658 of record JASANF010003638.1, on the reverse strand, counting down.
TTGGTGAACTGACATTTTTGAGCAGATAGTTATTTCATGCTTGGCATTCTATTTGGAAACAAACTGTGAAAAAATCTTCGTGATTTTGGAAAATTTTGAAAACTTCAACTCTCATCTGAAATACCGAGACCACCCTATGGCAGGTCTCGGTTTTCCTACCGAGACCGAGACCGAGACCAGCCTAGTCTCGGGTTTTTTTTACGAGACCGAGACTGCCAACCCTGATATAATACCTAACTTTTTTGCAGCCTGCAGGTAATTTCAAGGATCAAAATTCGGCGGGGGCGGGGGGATTTATTTTTGCCCATAATGGCTTCCGTCCAGGGTTGGCAGTCTCGGTCTCGGTCTCGTAAAAAACCCGAGACTAGGCTGGTCTCGGTCTCGGTTCTCAGAAAAAACCGAGACCTGCCATAGGGTGGTCTCGGTATTTCAGATGATACTTGAAGTTTTCAAAATTTTCCAACATCACAAAGATTTTTTTTGCAATTTAAGTTTCCAAATATAGTGGTGCGGGGAAAAAAACCCTATTTTCAACTTTTCGGGTCGTCCTGTGCTCCACATAAATCGCATCCATTAATGCTCGCGGCTGTTATAACGGCCATCTTTCGCCTAACTGTTGCACTAATAAAATGGACTGTAACTACTCACGTTTCTGAGTAATGAGTCTCGAAACCTCCGGGAAAAAAAACCCTATGCGGGAAAAAAAACCCTAATGCGGGGAAAAAAACCCTATCACTTTTTCTGGTTGTTCTATTAGCAGGGAGTATAAACACAATTTCATCGTGTTCTACAACTCTCAGCTGCAGTATGGACTAAAAAAACCGTTTCTGCGACATCCATGTGACTCACAATGATTCTTCAAAAATCGACCCGTTTTGGCAGAAATGACTTCTGCCCAAATAGGCATTTTTTCCGTATTTAAAAGCATTAAAAACAGATTTTTGCGCTTATTACGTTAGAAACAGCGGACAAACACCGCCCGCGTCTATCATTCTTGGATTTAATTGGTACGCAGCAGCTAAAACCTAAATATTGCAAAAAATGCCAAATTTTGGTGAAACATCACCAAAACAGGTTTCGTAAGGGGTGTCGGGGTATGGCCCAAAATGACAAAAAACGACGTTTTGCGGCCGAATAAACGGTTTTAATGAACTCTACGCATGTTGTTAGCCCAGACGAACTAACTTTAGTAGCAACAATGGGTGAGTTTAGCAAAAAAATGCCGCCAAACAAAATAGGGTTTTTTTCCCCGCAATAGGGTTTTTTTCCCGCACAAACTTTGACCAGTCACAGGTCAACCACAGCGTTTTTCACGGTTTTCGAGCTTCAGAAGTATAGAGGAAAGGTAACTCTCTTGAAAAATGCAAACGGCGTTGGTCAAAAGTGTTTTTGTGAAAAATTATGAGTTATGACAAGTCAAAAATTTGGAAAATTTTGTCACTTTGGATGTTTGGAATTTTTCAACATGCAAAATTTTGAAATTTTATAAAAAACGCTACAGGCCTCAAAACTGCACAGAAATTGGTGTGGTAAGTCAGTTTGGGATGCGCTTTCCACCTGCATACTCAAAAAGGTCCTATGTCGTGAGGTTCGGCCAGGAAGCACTAGGGTTTTTTTTCCCGCAAAACGCGTAGGGTTTTTTTCCCCGCACCACTATA
>JASANF010003636.1:0-56001 GCA_030248245.1 Trissonchulus sp. WLG1_4 | reverse complement strand
GGGTAATGAAAATCTGACCCAAACGGGTTGAAAATTAGTGTTCTTTAACTCTCGCAAAATTTGTGGTTAACACGTTCACTGTTACGGACAAGTGACTCAAATAGTTCACCTCAAAAATCATACAGATGAAGGTGGGTCACTGAATCTGTTAGTCAGACTAAATTTAACTCCTTTAATCTGGTTTGGAATTAAGGGGATTATAATTTGGTTTTTGTTTAGGAGCTGGAACAAGGCAAGCGATTGGTTTTGGAGCAAGTGATCACTACCATTGCTTCTGTGGCCGATTCAACGGAAGATCAATTTATGCCTTACTATGACAGGTTGAGATTTTAATTTAGTAATTTTGAAATAATATATACTTGCTTGATGTAGGAACACAATCTTAGAGAATCATAGAGTATATTAAACTCAGTTAGGGGGGCTTGTCTCGGATTTATTAAAAAATTCCAGCGGGGGGGGGTCTTGACCCGACGTTTAGGAAACTTTAACTGTCAAAAGCGTGAAACATACCAATAATTGTACGTAGAATATACCAATGTGAATTAATCAAATCACAAGCGGTCTTTTACATTAAGTAGAACAATATCTTCCCTAAATGTATGCCATGCATTGAAACTTAACCTTTGATTTTTTCCACTACCCGCGGCTAAAAAAAGGTCCTTTCCAAAATATTAAGATTTTTTACAAAAAGTTTGCGCCACAGCTCTGAATCATACGATTACCTGTTGTGGGCTGAAAGTTTGTAAGGTTTTTGACATGTTTAAAATCACCAGGCATCTCCCCCGCTTTTTTGATAACTGGTCATTTTACTGAGAAAATAGCTTACAAACAAAGACATCGAAAATTCAGCTTATTTTCTAGTAATTAAAGCCCTCGAAAAATGTGCACAGGTGAAATTTCAAAAATAGGGAGAGACATTTACCTTTGACAGAGACCTTTACAGTAATGTGCCAAAAATTCTTGCTCAGGCGCTTCATTTGTAGCTTGAGTTCTGTGGGCGCAAGTTTACATAGAAATCACAAAAAACCTCGAAAACGCAACTACCACCTTAAGTCATCTGTGGCAACGTTTTAGTTTGGCTGGGCACACCTTTTTTCAGCACCATGGAGAGGGGCTGGTCCCCTTGGGTCAAATCTGAGAGGTGATATTGTCCCTAAACCTCATTTGTAGAAAATATTATTGCTCAGGCGCTTCATTTGTAGCTTGAGTTCTGTGGGCGCAAGTTTACATAGAAATCACAAAAAACCTCGAAAACGCAACTACCACCTTAAGTTTTTTTTTTTGTTTTTTTTTGGTTTTTTTTTTTTTTTTTTTTTTTTTTTTGTTGGTGTTTTTTTTTTTTGTGTGGTGGTTTATCATCTGTGGCAACGTTTTAGTTTGGCTGGGCACACCTTTTTTCAGCACCATGGAGAGGGGCTGGTCCCCTTGGGTCAAATCTGAGAGGTGATATTGTCCCTAAACCTCATTTGTAGAAAATATTATTGTATTTTTGCGTATTTGTGTCGATTATTTTTTTAGTTGTTGATTACAATAATTATAAACTCTCAATAATTTGGTAATAAATTGTTTGTGTTTCAGATTTGTACCGTGCCTGAAGTTTATTTTGCAAACGGCTACTCAGACGGAAAATCGCATGCTGCGTGGCAAAACTGTCGAGTGTATTTCACTTATTGGCTTGGCCGTGGGTCGAGACAAAGTAGGGTTTGGTTAGGATCGATTCAGACTTACAACCGTATGTCCGTTCAGCCGGCAAAAGTGTGAAATTATCACGCCCCTAGTCCTAATAGTAGATCAGGGCCCGTTTGATCAAACCTACAATTATTACAATTGTATGTGGTATTCGGTTGCGCAAAGACTTACAATTTGTTACAATATTGTAGCAATAATAACTGTTGCAATTATTGTAACAATTGTAGCTCTTGTGAAATCTTGCAATAAGTAACAATTTATTGTAGCGTTTGTAAAATTTCACAAATTACAAGTGGAAGACTTGTAATGTGAAGCGGCAGAGCCCAGATTATGTCTTAATTTTACCGACTGAACGGACATACGGCTGTAAGTATGAGTCTGATCCTTTGTTGTGCTAATGCAGTGGGTCACTAGGGGCCTATTCCTTTACCGGATTAAACGGACTGGACTTATTTTAGTCCGAGGTTTTGGAATGACAAATCGGACTAAACAGACTGAACGAGTTAAAATAAGTCTGCAGCAGGGTTTTTTTTGGGTCCACGAGTGGGTCCAGACTCAAGTTCTCTTAACTGGACCCAGCAAAAATTAACCTGACCCAAGCCAGACCCAAGGGCGTAGACAGGGAGGGGTCGCGGGGGTCGCGAACCCCCTTTTTGGTTGAACCTTAAGAAATTGTCAACAAGGGTCCCCCCTTTGGTTTTTATCGCCCCGCCGACAAAATTTTTTGATACGTCTCCAATTGACCGAATTTTGCCTGAAAATCAAAAAATTCTCGAATTTTTTTTCTGAGGGCGGCCGTACCCAGACCTCTGCATCTCTATGGCTGACTAGTCCTTGCTATTATCTTTCATCAAAGCCTATGCATCTCTACAAAAGTACATTATGCTGAATTTACTTGTATAATACACTGTCTGATGTGACGTTCCTATACTTAGTTTTTAATTTTCCTGTCGGAAAAAATTTCCGATACGTTTCCAGTTGACCAAATTCGGCGTAAACAGTTAAAAAATCTCCAGTAACCTGTGACTGCCTGATCTTGCGTTTGCACTGCGAATTAAAGTGTTAAAATTACTGTAAATACTAAAATAAATGTCAAAAATGTATTTTTACCCATTACAAAAAAGTCCATCCCCCGAAATTTTTTTCTGGGTATATACGCCACTGACAGCGCACAGTGAATTTATTTAGATTAAATGACTACATAAATGACCGCAAACTACGTTTTGTTATGTAAACTTCGCTAAAAGGTGTAACAAATCTTTGGTTCTGGCCTGGAGGCTGCCGCCCCCAGACCCCTGCAGCTGTGTGACAGTGATTTTGCATTTTATTTTTATGTCGAAATTGCAAAAAAGTCTATATATATTTCATTCCATTACAAAAACTGGAAAATTAATTCCCCGGAATTTTTTTTCTGGGTACGTCAATGCGGGGACATTATATAACAGGGGCGTTGCCAGAGGGGGAATGGGGGAATTCCCCCCGCCCGAAATTTTTACCGACTGAAATTTTCCAACAAGGGTCCCCCCTTTGGTTTTCATGGTCCGGCCGGAAAAAATTTCCGATACGTCTCCAATTGATCAAATTTGTCCTAAAAATTAAAAGTTTCCCCAAATTTTTTTCTGGGGGCTGTCGCCCCCAGACCCCTGCTAATCTGTGGCTTAGTTTTCTTTGCTTTTGTCTTCTCTGGAAGCATGTGCTTGTAATGTTGGATTGTGCGCAATGTATTTGCTTAATACACTGTTTAGTGTATCGTTTTAGCTGTTTTATTGTCACAAAAATGACAATTTTTAGTAAATTTACAGGTTTTAATGCCAGAAAATTTTGAAAAATTTGCAAATTTTACAGTTTTTGGAACCTTTCCAGCCCGCAATTTTTGTAACTTTCGGTGTTTTGACCTCCAATTTTACGTTTGATGCTGCTGTGGTCGAAAATAAGCATTGTTTTAACCGACAAATGCTAAAATGTGTCGCTTTTTGCGTTAAAATTGCAATTAGGTCGATACTAATACACTTCAAAAAATCGAAAAGTCAATTCCCCCCAAAATTTCTGGCTACGCCACTGTTATATAATATAAATGTCTAGTTACGATTTACAACATATATATTCTTGACCCAGTCAGTGCTTAAGGGGGTAATTGCGTTTTTAGGTGTTTTTTTGCAAAACCATAGCTCAGCGTTTACAAATTCAAATCACAAGCGGTCTTTTGCATTAGGTAGAACAATATCTTTCCTAAATGTATGCCATGCATTGAAATTTGACCTGTGATTTTGTTTCCAGTATAAGCGACTAAAGAAAGGTCCTTTCCAAAATATTACAATTTTTTACAAAAAGTTTGCGCCACAGCTCTGAATCATACGATTTCCTGTTGGGGCTGAAAGTTGGTAAGGTTTTTGACATGTTTAAAATCCCCAGGCATGTCCCCCACTTTTTTAATAACTAGTCAATTTACTGGGAAAATAGCTGAAAAGCAAACGCACCGAAAATTTAAGATATGTTCTTGTAATTAAAACCCTCTAAAAACGTCCACGGGTGAAATTTCGAAAAAGTGAGAGACATGCCTGGGGATTTTGACCTTTACAGTACTGTCCCAAAAATTCATGCTCAGGCGTCACTTATAACTTGAGTACTGGTGGCGCAAAGTTTACATAGAAATCACAAAAACCTCGAAAACGCAACTACCACCTTAACTGGACCCAACGAAAATTAACCTGACCCATCGTGGACCCACTGTCGATTTTGAAAAAAAACCCTGGTCTGCAGGTTAATTTTAGTCTGACCCCATTCCAAAACTACCACTGGACTAAACGGATTTAACATGCACGCTTAACATTAGCGTGCATAGTTAAGTCGTTAAGTCCGATTAAAAAGCAGCGCGCTAAAAGTTAAGTCCGTTTAATCCGGAGGTTTTGGAATGGCATTTCTAAGCTTAATTTTTAAACCGTTTAGTCCGATTATAATTAACCCTTTAATCCGGTAAAGGAATAAGCCCTAGGACAATTAGTATGATGGATAAAAGCAAGAGTACATAATGAGGAATAGTATGACACTCTTCCCTATCCTAGCTAATCGGTCCGGACGATGCTCCGGCCGAAATAGCGCTTTTGCGCCTTGATTTCAGGGGGGAATACCGCCCCCCTGGTTTCAGCACGTTGCCAGCATGGTGAGCTGGTGGTGTGCTGAAACGAGGGGGGTACCCCCCCTGAAATCAAGACACCACCGATTTCTAGCTGGCAGTGTGCTGAAACGAGGGGGGGTACCCCCCCTGAAATCAAGACACTTCGGGATTTGAGGGGGGGTACCCCCCCTGAAATCAAGGCGTAAAATCGCTATTTCGGCCGGAGCGTCGTCCGGGCCGATTAGCTAGGACCTAGGATAGGGAAGAGTGTCATACTCTTCCCTATTATGTGCTCTTGATAAAAGGTAACATTTGTTGACACATTTAAGGATTTCTGGAGCGAACAATCAGACATCTTATTTGCGATATAAGGCTATTGCGGACTATGTAACGTCGCATTCGCATAATGATGTAAAGCATTGTGCTGTACAGAAAACATTGTTGCTTTCAGTCTCTAGTCATTCGTAACTACGGTCGAGTCACATGTTGCAACTGACTATAAACTTTCCGAGCCCTAACACCTGCAATTATTAGTATTGCTTATTTTTGCACTTTGACAAAAAGTCTAACGAAAAATGGTTGCACCACTTGAGAAAACGAAACATGTGATTTCGTTACAAAAAAAATAGATTTTGACCATCAAGAGTACAGCAAGTAGTCGCAGAAGTCATGCCACTAAAATAAGTAAATGCGCATAATTTTTTGTCAGATTTTTTTGCAGTCTCAGTATTGCTTTTTTTGCAGTTCCTCTCGGATGCAAACGAAGTGATGCAGATTTTACTGAAAGCACAGCAAGAATTGGGAGATTTCGAAGATGATGATCCGCAGGTAAAAGGAGGGGGTCGAATTGAAAGGTGTCGGGGGGGGGGGTACTCTACTCACAGTCAACAATAACGTGAGAACAGTTATGGCTAGAGGCCTGTCTGTATTGGTTTTGCCGCCTAGCTTATGTAGTAAATTATAGGATTCCAAAATTTTGATGCTTTTTATGATTGTCTATTTTGTTTTTTAATGGTTTTGCGTCCTCATTTGGCTAATTAAATTTTTTGCAACTTTTTTTCAAAACCTGTTGTACTGATGTTTCAGGTCTCATACATGATCAGCGCTTGGGCTCGAATCTGCAAGTTGTTGGGCAAAGAGTTTCAACAATTTCTGCCCCTTGTGATGCCATCAGTGATGAAAACGGCTTCAATTAAGCCTGAAGTGGCACTTGTTGAGTGTGCGTCTCCAAATTGCTTAAAAATTTTGATTTTTTAAATTTTTGTGGCTGTGTGGGAAGAGTGGATATGTGTGAATATGTAGAAGAGTAGTTGTCAGCACTAACTTTTCAGGTTTAAAGCAGTCTGATCAAGTTGGACTATTATTCTTTCTCTGCAGTTTGCTATATCATGTCTCACCCCTTCGAATTTCGAATGGCATTTACACAACTTTACGATCGTCCTGAATAAATGAACGAATATGTATAATTGTTTTGATTTCTTTTCTAGATTGATTTATTTTTTTAATGTACATTTTACATTTTTAATGAATTTCATTTATTTGTGACTTTTAATCATGTCTGTATTTATATTATCTGCTCGACCAGAATTTCCAGTTATTGACTAATGATCGATTAATATTGATCACGTAAGTAGATTATTGATTAATTTGTTTTTTAATCGTCTTTTTAATGATTGATATTTTTGTTATAATTTTAGCAGAGGATGCGAAATCAATGGATGGCGAAGATGACTGGCAATTTGTCAATATTGGCGATCAAGTAGATTAACTTAGGGATTAAGTTTCGGATTAAACGGATTAGATTAAAGTTATTTTTTGTAGCAATTTATTTTCTTCTTAACTTATTCTCAGGGATTAAGTTTCGAAAATGGATTATGGATAAACGGATTATGATTAAAATTGTTTTTTGCAGCATGGTAGATTTGTGTGTTTGTGGGGACGGGGGGGGGGTTGTCGTGTTGTCGTCTAGAGGAAGGAAAGGGCTCAGATTGGGTTTGAAAGAGGCGTCCAGGCCACAATTGATCAGACAAAGTAATTGGTTGGGGATGGCGAAGGGAAGCCCTCTCCCCTTAAATTTGGTCTTGGGAGAGACAGGGGTCTCGCGGGAGGCAAAACAAAGGGGGGTCTCGGCGTGGACAAAATTTTTTGACCAACGGATCTGTTTAGTGTCCCCCGCTAAAAAATTTCAACCCCCCCCATCAAAGCTGTTCCTGTTGAACTCGTCCTTTTCAGTGAGTCCCCTGCCATATGTGTGACGGGGTCAATTTTTTTGGGAGGGAGCCCTTTGGCGAATCAAAGGGACCTTTCCCCCTGAACGACCAAAAATACCTCAATTTTTTATAGACTTTGTAAAAAAGTTCCATTTTGAACCAATTTTGCCCACATTTTGGGGGACCCTCTGCTTGGCCCCTCGATTTAGCGGCGGGGGGAGGTCCCCCATGCCCCATCCCCCTCATTCATATAATGTCCCCACTCCCCAGTCAACTTTGTATGTGCGTCCTGTCATACATGTACGAGGGGGAATAGAGGCACCCTAACCCCCACAAAATCCAACTTGCGGGGGGCAAGGGTCCCGAAAATGTGGGCAAAATTTAGTGATAATGACACTTTGTGGGAAAATTTTAAAAAAATTTTGCAAAATGTAGGGTATTTTTAGGCGATCAGGCCGGTTAGGGTCCCCATATTTTGGTTGGAGAGCCCCCCCCAAAAAAAAAAATTTGACCCCGTTACACGGATGCTCCCTATTGTTGCAGCAAAGTTTCGGCATTCGCACAGCCGGTATGGAGGACAAAGCCAACGCCTGTCAAATGCTGGTCTGCTACGCTCGAGAGCTCAAGGAAGCCTTTGCCGAATACGTCGAACCGGTGGCCAAGCTGATGGTCCCGATGCTGAAATTCTACTTCCACGACGGCGTCAGGGCGGCGGCAGCTGAGTGTCTGCCCTATCTGCTGGAATCGGCCAAGGTCAAGGGCCCAGACTACCTGAGCGAAATCTGGACCTACATTTGCCCAGAGCTGCTGAGGGCAATTGAAATGGACCCGGATACGGAAACGGTGGCTGAGCATATGCTATCGTTGGCTAAGGTGCGGCATTAATACTTTGGATGTTAGGATATATAGATATTTGGTATAACGGATTTGAAAGGCTGGCTAAGAACTGTGCTGTACAGTGAGGGAATAGTTGGCTCAATAGTGTGGTTGCGGTACGAAAAGAGCAGATTGCAAGCATCAAGAGTACAGCAAATAGCTGCTCAAACTCCAATCATATGAAACGTACGTAAAACTATGGTTTAGTAAAACCACCTGTTTGTGAATTCCGCCCCAAGTGTTCAGCATTTGTTTTGATCACAATTTAGTCACAGCATATTCAGTTAGAGGTAGTCCAGTGGTTAATCCAATGAATCAGTTGTTAATCCAACAAACTCCGCCTGTTGTTGCGGTTAATCGTGTTAAGAGACCAGTAAATTTGGTGTTAATCCCGCTAATCCAGTTAATCTCTAGTTAATGCGCTCATTTGGCTAATCAAGTTACTCCACTGTTTATTCAGTTGATCCAGTTAGTCCAGCGTCCAGGTAATCCACTGTTAATTCTGTTAATCCAGTTAGTCTACTTAATTTACTGTTCATTCTTTTATTGTTCATTATGTTAATTCAGTTAATCTAATCAATCCAGTTAATCCAGATAATCCACTGTTAATCCTGCTTTTTCAGTGCATTGAGTGTCTGGGCAGTGGCTGTATGACGGATGTGCACATGGCCGACCTATACAAAATACTGGACAAATATTTGACCGAGCATTTCACCAAACAGCATGAACGACATGGTAGGTTGCTCACTAATTGTCCGTAAGCAAAAAAACAGTAAAACTGTTGCAACTTTCGTTGTTGTGTATCTTTTTCTCTAATTTTATATCAAGTCTAACTTATTTTATTTATAATTTTTATGTATTTGTAATTTAATTTATTTGTAATAGTCTATTTTTTATTTAATTGATTTTATCGTGAGTTGGGAAAAGGTTGTTAGAAACTATTCGTTCACTAGTATGCTTTTTTATATAGTTTTAAAAACTGCCCTATAGTTTTCAAATTCGAAACAAGGGCCATATTATTTTGATAGAAACTTTATTGGATTTTTTTCTGTTTCAGAAAAGCGAAAAGATGAAGATTATGATGAAGAAGTTGAAACGGAGTTGGAAAATGAAGTTTGTTGGCATTTTTGTTCCACCGTTACTAATTCGAATATTATATAGTTGCGACTTGTTGTCAAAATGTTCAGTTTGTTTGTAAAAAAAGACGAAAATGTCTTTTTAGCTACTCGGAAATTCTATTTTTTTTATCTATTTTCTGTTGCGGATATACATAAATATAGCCCTTATGCTTCTTAACTTACATTGTATATTTGATGCAGAAATACGATATTTGTGCATCAAATTATGCATTAGATCCAACCCTCTCGGTTCCTCGATTTGGGGGTTTACACTACTTCTTCTCTAATAACGTCGCTATAATGTTTTATGTGAACTATGAGTGATAACTGGTCAGATCAAAATTTTAGCTTTAATTATAGCTAAAAATGCGAAAATTGGTCGGGTCTTGGACTAGGTCAGAAACATACATGTAGGACGGGCGGAAGGAGCGACCACCACCCGCTTTATTCCAAAAGTAGCACATTTTTGGGTATTCTTGGTCGATCAGAGAGGAAGGGTCCCCAAAATTCGTCGTAGACCCCCCCCCCCTGAAAATAATGTGGACTTCGTTATGGTGAGAAACCCAGAGGGTGGATTTCACAAAGGTGGTTTTATAAAACTATAGTATTACGTACTTTTCATAATATTATGATTAGCACAAAATTTCATTACGAAATTTAGCCTGATTCGTTGCGAATTTCGTAGCTTTCCTTAAACCGTGGTTTTATCTCAGTTTGAAATTTCTGGTTGAAATTTCCATGGTTGAAACCATGGTTTTATAAAACCGCCTTTGTGAAATCCACCCTTAGGGACCATCTATACACGTAACGGGGTCAAAACTTTTTGGGGGCGGGTCTGCCCGCCAAATTTAGGGGACCCTCCTCCTTGATCGACCAAAAATACCCTAAATTTTGCAAAATTTTTCTGTCATTTTTACTAAAATTTGCCCAAATTCCCGGACCCTCGTGCCCGAACCCTCAATTTTGGGAGGGTCCCCACCTCATACATGTATGCAAGGGACTGATTCTGATACTCGGTTGTATTTTTGCTTTGTCGCATTTTAGGACGATGAAGATGTCTTAGTGCTGTCCAAAGTGTCAGACATAGTGCACGCCCTTTTCTACACCCACCACGACGCCCTGTTGCCCTGGTTCGACCAGCTCCTGCCCCATTTCACCAAACTGGTGGGGGACGAACGGCCCTATCGCGATCGACAATGGGGCATTTGTATTTTTGACGATGTCATTGAATACTGTGGAGGGGTATGTTATTGTCCTTAAGGACACAATATGTACAAGGACAAAAGCACGGTTCTTAGTTATTTTTGAGGATACGTGGACATGGATAAGGACAAAAGTTGTGTTCATACTTGTCCTTAAGGACACATTGACACCGCCAAAGGCAAAAGCCTCAGTGCATACTTATCTTTGAGGATACATGGTCATGGATAAGGACAAAAGCTCAGTTTGTACTTTTAGTTAGGACATAGACACAAGGACACGTGGACAGGGATAAGGACAGAAACCAGGTTCCTACTTGTCATTACGGCTACAGAGACAAGGAAGGACACATTGACATAGATAAGGACAAAAGCTCGGTTCATTCTTGTCCTTAAGGATACAGAGACAAGGAAGGACACATTGACATGGATAAGGACAAAATCTCGGTTCATTTGTCATTACGGACATGTGTGGTCAATGGGTTCCACAGTGCTCAGTGAAACCTGTTGCGCTGATGTTTCAGAACTCCATCAAATACCAGCAGTTTTTCCTACAGCCCATGCTGAAAGCCCTGGAGTCTGTGGAGCCGGAGCTACGTCAGGCCGCGGCTTACGGGTTTGGTATCATGGCTATGAATGGAGGAAATGTGTTCGCTCAGGCTTGTGCGGGTAAGTCTGAATTTGTTTTCAGACTTTCTGAATGTCTGATTCAGACCAGTGACTCAAAAAAATCTTTGTGTTTTTTTCTAATATTTTCATCGTTAACTGATTTAAGAGTACACGAGAGTGTCTTACTGTTGTAGAAGAAAGCGTGAGCCAGTGCTCTAGCTGCGAATTACAAAGCTTAGGCAGATGCGTCGAAAAATATTCTCAACTCCTTGCTAAAAGTGGCAGAGAGTGCAGCAGCCAATCAGCGCGCAGCTTCTGCGTAACTGGTAACACACTTTAGTACATACTACTTAATCGCTGATGCCAGATAGCATTGATGTAATAATGTGAATAATGAGCAGGTTGATAACTGTTGGTTTATAAGACTCTGATTATGTACTGCAGAAGCTCTGCCGCTATTGGCCAAAATGATCGAGGCGCCCGAGTCACGTGAGACAGAGGCCAACACGTCGGCGACCGAGAATGCCATCAGTGCCGTGGCCAAGGTGCTGAAGTGGAACGGGTCGATGGTGGACGGTGCCCAGGTGGTACCGCACTACCTCGGCTGGCTGCCCACCTGGGAGGACAAGGAGGAGGCCCAGTACATCTATGGCTATCTGTGTGATCTCATTGAGATGTAAGGATGAACGGGCAATGGGTGGCTTACATCAAGAGTACATAATAGCGTCTCACTCTCTATAGAAGAACAGTGAGACACTCTCCAGTCTGCCTGTGTTCTAGCACAGGCAGATGCGCTGGTGGTTTTCAGGCTACATGATGATATTCTGTGCAACATGTGGCTGGCCAATCAGCGCGTAGATTCTCTGCGTAACACACTTTAGTATATAATCGCTGATGCGTTGATAAGCATTAAGATAGGGATAAAAGGTTAGTGACTCATTATTTATTCATAGTCTGCGTACAAAAACATTAAAAAAGGTTTGCAAATACCTTTGGGGATATTGTGGAAAACTTTCAGCGAAATTGATTGAGAAACTTTTAAGAAATTAAGAAAAGTTTATATCACGAAAGTTTCTCAATCAATTTCGCTGAAAGTTTGTCAAAATTTCCAAAAAGGTATTTGTAAACATATTGTGATGTTTTAGCACCTAAATTATGTATTAAAAATGAGTTATTAACCTTTTATACCTATCTTAATGCTTATCAACGCATCAGCGATTATATATTCAAGTGTGTTACGCAGAGAATCTACACGCTGATTGGCCAGCCACATATTGCACATAATGTCAACATGTAGCCTGAAAACGGCCAGCGCATCTGCCTGTGCTGGAACACAGGCTGGCTGGAGAGTGTCTCACTCTTCTTCTATAGAGAGTGAGACGCTATTATGTACTCTTGCTTACATGTATGACTATGGGGGGGGTGGAATGGGCAGAACTGACCGGTCGCGTAAGCCGCCGGCTGGCTCCTGAAATTTTAGAAAGAACAAATTCGTCCAAATCCAGAGTGTCTTTTCGGCTTAACTTATCCTGTAGGTCATAGGACTGTTATGCCGGCCTAACTTGGTTGATTGGTCGAATGTGGCTGGCCGGCCGGTGTTTTGAGGGAGGGGGATTGCGTCTGTTTTGGGAAGGGGAACTAAAATTTAGTAGACTTAGGAGGGGGGGAGGGTCTTATTTCAAATTTTTGTGCTGCTCATATTAGTGATGTGCCATAATCCACTTTTGTAATTAATTTCTCATTTTGTTGCAGGAATCACCCACAGGTGGTCGGTGAGGGTCTGCCGCGAGTCGTGTCCGTGATGGCCCAAGCGTTTCAGAAAGACGCATTGGAAGAGTGTCCCGAAGTTCAGACTAGAATGGTCGCACTACTCAGACAGTTACAGGTTTAAAAAAGTGTCTAGATGATTTCAAATCTGTCATAATGGGCATTTTTTCGTGTTTGAAGGGGTGGCAAAGGAGGGGGGGTGGTTAAACGTGGGTTGGGCACATAATATTATTTTCAAAATGATTGACGAGGATAATTTTTAAAAAGTTTAACAATGGTCTGCAGTTTTACCAGAAAAGAAAGTTTAGAACAACATTGAGAGAAAACGGCTGTGGTGATTTTGGTTGAATTACATGTTTGGTATTAATTGTTTTATCTCAGTGTTCCAATATTTTTTGGTCAGATTTTAGTAGTTAATTAAAACAATGAATTAATACGAGGATATAAAACGATTTTACTTAAATTTTTTGACTATCGCAAGTAACACTGAAATTACTATAATTAATTATCACTGAGTAGGCCTAGTGCATTTTAGCTTCTTTAGTTTTATGAATTTTCTTTATTTTTATTATATATTATTCGTGCAGTTCTATTAATCAAATCCTATCCAATCTAATCCGTTAAATCCCATCTGAGATTAAGTTTAATCCTGTTTCAGAGCAATGAAGAACTGTTCAGCGTGTGTATAAGTCAGCTTAGCCCCGACCAAGTCACCTGTCTTCACAATATCATGTCTGCACCCTCGTCCTGAGAAAAAACAATTGAGATGATTTTTTGATTCTTGATATCTGTTTGTTTTTGTTGTAAATTGTCTACTTGTATTAATTTTGCTATGATATTTTGCATGTTGAAATACTACATTAATTGGGTTTTGGAGATGGTGTATAAATTTTGCGGCATTGGAAAATATTTTTTGTATAAGGCCCGGTTCAGTCTTTAAAAATATGAATAAGACATTTGAGAAGACGTTTTTTATTATTGATGTATTTTTTGTATTTGTATTGGCTGACTTTTTGTGTTGTCAACCGGGCCTTATCACTTTCTTCTTGTTTTTTTCAGATAAAAAACATTATTCTTCTATTTCCGTTTTTTATTGGATGCTTTTAAAATGTTTTATTAATTAATTGAATGTCTAAATTTATAGCTATTTTCTAGCTAAATTTTGTCAATAACTTAAACAAGTTTTTTGTTTTGAAATTGAAACTGTTTTAAATACAGTTTCTGGAATATTATAGCGGCATAATTTGTGGCAATTTTTTTGTATCTAGCCGGTTATACATTTTACTTTACGGTTATTTTGAACTATTATGCTGTTTGAAAAGTTATATTTTTGTTGGGTGAAAATTGTATCTTGTTATTTTTGGTTATTTAGTTGTTGCTTAAAACTTACTTGTTATCAGGCTAAAGTGTGGTACCAAAAAATGCATTTTTTAACTTCAAATTGCCTTATAAAATCATGGTATTTTATGTTTTGAAAAATCTGATTTGGTTGGTGTTTTTTTTTATTTTTGAAGATTGAAAAGTATTTTTTTAGTTAGAGTACTATTGGGCCTGACTATAATTGCAATATTGAAATAAAGGATGCTTTGATTCGTTCAGTTGTTTTTTATGGATATGGTAGCGGTAGGGTCAAGACAATCGTAGCAAAGGGCGTAGCCAACTAGTCAGGTGTTTTTGCGATAGCTGCTTCAGATATTAAGACATGAAAAGGGTAAACTGTGTTCTGGAAATCGTTTTAATGTTTATTACATTGACAAAATAACACTAACAATACATGACAAAACATTACAGTTACAACCCGTTAAATAAGATAAGTATACCGTTGCTAAAAAAAATTAGGCTCTGGTCCTAGAACCCTGATTACATACAGTACGATGTTTATATGCGTGCTAAATAAGACATTAAGAGAAAGCTCGTGCTAAAAGTTGTGATTATGTATTCGATTTGATTCTTGGAGTAGTTTGAAGAAGATTGCTTCCATCCTAGTTCAGAGTGGTCATATTGATGTAGCCTATAGGGGCTTAATATTCATACTTTGGTATATATACGGCAGTAAAAACTAAACATTGCTATAAAAACGTAGACGATTAGAAAGTGATTTTTGTAAATCTACTGTCTGAATGCCGAACATGATCGACATTTAAAAAATCCTACATTTTTCCATTCAGAAAAGCATCTTTCATACAGTCTAGGTTCCAAAGTTCAACACTATATCCAAATTTCCCCGTCAGAGCTCCACCCTAAGCCCATTCGTCTTCCTGATTGGCCGGATATTGTCGGCGCGGCGGGGGGTAGTATCCCGAATCATAAACGGGGTAGGCGGGGGCTACCGTTTCAGGGGGGGCCTGATTGGTAAGACCCGGGTCCCCCACCAATATCCCGAAACATCCCATGGTGGGTATCGATAGAATTCCGATCACCGTGATGACGCAACAAAAAAAGAAACCGAAAGAAAAACGAGCGGTCCAGGTCATATCTGGCATTTTTTCGTAACCAGGGGGCACTTTTTTGCGCATCACCCCGTAAGTGATCAGACAACACAGACCGATCAGACCTGCGAGAAAACAAAAGATCACCATAGGCATTCCGGGGCGTTTCTGACCACAGCAGTTGCAACAAATCACACAACTCAGAATGAGAGCGATGAAGAGTAACAGCTGCATCACGCCGACGGCTATCAAAACTCCGAGCTCGTAGCTGGCGATTATATCGCTCTGAAAAATAAAACTGAGTTGGAGTACGGTTGAAATATTCGAGTCTTTTTACACGAGGTTGCATGGCACATCGCATTTGTATATCTGAAATTCTGAAGCCACTTTACTAGACATTGTAGCCCAAGCTCAGACTTAAATTAATCCGATATGGTGCAGCTCACCGTAAATCGAAATAAAATTAAAGTATTAAACATCATTCGCACCATTCAACTTCAAATGAACCCTTCAAGCTTGACTTAATTTGAACACTTTTTGGTTTTCCCTACAAGGACAATTTGTCACAAAAATTCACCAAGACTCTTACAGTAATCGTATTGCCCCGATGCCCTGGATGACTGGAATACTGTAGCCAAAGACCGCGTTGTATTTCCAGTGTCCTAGCATCAGGATCTGCGAAAAAGGACGGTTTAATTTTGTGGGCATAAGTGTAGTCGTAGTAGCTGCTGTTGGTGTCAGTGTTTTCTGAGGTGGTCTTGTCCCCACCACTCCAGTAAGAATTCTCTTTTTGCTGATCCATCGTCCACAAATCGATCGTATCTGGCGCACCTGTTTTTTCGCCTCTAAATAAAAGATATCGATGTCATAAGGACGTCGTGTCAAGTCATAAAGTTCAGTGATTCGGATACTGTAACCGGATGGTCTAAACGGATAGTGTACCCGGTGTTAGCAAAAGATGGAGCGTAGTCTTGGTCTACTTTTACAGTACTCTGTGTCTAATTTCGAAGTAACTATTGAGAGAACACTCTAATTTATTATTCATTGTCCGTTCCGGCGGTTAAA
Source organism: Trissonchulus sp. WLG1_4 (assembly GCA_030248245.1). Classification (NCBI taxonomy): domain Eukaryota; kingdom Metazoa; phylum Nematoda; class Enoplea; order Enoplida; family Ironidae; genus Trissonchulus; species Trissonchulus sp. WLG1_4. The sequence continues at coordinate 39,924 of JASANF010003636.1, read as the reverse complement.
TTGCGAAATATACACAAAACAAGCTGATATTTGGCGTGATTGTTTCGTAATTTTACCGGCTGAATGAACAAACCGCTGTAAGCAAGCATGAATCGACCCTAAACGTGTTCAGCCTTAATTTGCCACTAGTTCTTTTTCTAAACAAAATCGCGAGTATCGTTTTGTCTCAGAGTCCAGTAACATTTCGTTTTCCGTCAAGCTTCACTGGAAAAAAACTGTATTATAAAAGGAGCTGCTGCTTCTGCTACTAATATATTAATTATATCCAAGAAGAGTGCGTAGGAGAGAAGTGTATATATGCCACTCTTCCCTATTCTAGCTAATCGATCGGAACGCTGCTTCGGCGTAAAAGGGCAATTTCGGCCAGAGCATCGTTCCGGCTGATTAATTGGTTAGCTAAAATAGGAACGAGTGTCATAGTCTTTTCTAATATGTACTCTAGTTATATTCTATACTAATATTTACCGATAGTGTGTCCACGGCACCCATATGCTGAATTCCAGTAGGGCATAAGCCAACAGCATAAAAATAACAATCAGTATTAGCCGAAATGAGCACACCATTGCGGCAAGTTTATAAAACAATTCTAAAAATACTAAATAAGTAAAAACTCTAAAATGTCTAAAATAGTTTCGGTTCCATTACCTACTTTAAAAGCTATTTTATTTATTTTAAAAAATAATAACAAAAGCAGCAATATTTAACATGAGAATCGATGTCAACTAGCCGGAAATTACTGAGTAAATTGAGAGAATATTTCAAATAACAATGTAGTGTTATTAAGTAGAGCAGAAATGCGCAATATCAAGGCAGTCGAAGTAAGCTTTTGGCAACCAATGATTGATTTAAAGCTTAATCCAGATTTTGGCCCCTTTAGGACGGATTCATACACAGTCGTGGTATGTCTCTGCAGCCGGAAAAAGTACTAAATAATCACGTTACAAACTGATTTTATACACTATTAATTAGTGATGTGATTATTTCGTAATTTTGTTGGATGAACGGACATACGGCTAAAAGTATGAGTCGAGCCTTATTAGTTTTTCTACTTATCTCATTTCATAGGTATTTTATTGAAATGTATATAGATTCTCCATCTTTCGACTGGAAGCTGGAATGCTGATTTAGTTAATCTTAAAACGCTAAGGTTCATCAATTAAAATAAAAAATAAGATTATATTCTCAACAAAAAACATAACTTCAAACTTGAGTTTTACCGCGACAGGCGTAGGTACTAGATTACTGTAATACTTAGCTGATTATGCATTAGTTACAATTAATCAATATGCAGCGCTCGATCTTGAATTTCGGACTGGAAAATGCTGTAACGGAAATAAAATAATTATTATGTTGATCTAAATGCTGGGTTGAAAACATTCGTCAAAATGTATCACATTCAGGCAGGATTTCGCAATGAAATTGTTTGCAAATCATATAAAACATGCGCAGAACCCGCATATAAACAACTTTGTGAAAACCACCTTGAAAGTTTAACTCATACGAATCGACCATAACGGAGTTACGATTTATTTCACAATCGAGAATGTTTAGCCTAGCTTAAAAGTCAAATGTGGATATTCAATGTGGATTAATAATTTGTATCCTAACCTTAGAATAATTATGTAAGCTAGTAAAGACATGTTACCATCTCATTCCAACAATAGTTTACTAATGTTAATGGTTGCTAACGGGGATCTAAAAGTGGGGTCCAATTTGGTAAGCCAAGTTCTAGCAACTAGACAAAGTAGGACTGAGAAAACAAACGGCGTATTGATTTGTTGAGAACCAAAGAATTGTAACCATGACGAGACCAGTTATATATCTGCTGCTTGGACTGTTTTGAAGACAAGTGATGTGAAAAAAATAGAATTTTTGAGACCCGATTGTGCGACCCCTTGAGCGGCCGCAGTATATACTATATTCAGAATCTCTTTCTTCTATGTAATTTCTAGTGTTAATTAATACTAAAAGGTACACACCTCCCCTTTCTCTTTGACAGCCTATGTTCTTGACCATTGTCTTTCGGAATAGCATTCAGATGATTCGTATCAGTTGTGCTTGCGCAAAAAAGTTCGCCCAAAGCATCGTTTCGGCCAATTAACGAATAGGAACAGTGTCATACCCTTCCCTATTATGCACTCTTGCTAATACTAAAGTCAGACAACCAAGTAGGCCCCAAAAGGGGCAATGTTCCTTCCCCAGTGTCTACCTTTCAAGTTTAATTGAATTGTATCTATCTATTCCCCTACTGTTCGCTACAGTGCATAACTTGGGTACTTACCCTACTACATAGCTTATTCTAAAGTGCACTGCGTATCCAAAACTACCACCTAGCTTATTCTTAACTATTCTAACTACGTATGTACGTACATTTACAAAAAAAGTGCTGCAGGATGTTAAGCATCCCTCTGCAGCGAGCCATTCGGCCAAAATTACGCTTTGATCTGAGCTGAGCATATCAGCTCCAAGAAGCGATAAACAGTGTTATCCAGGGTCTCTTATATACTGCTGGTGAAACATTACGGTGCCGAGGCTGAAAAAGTTACACTACAACACTCTACATCGATTATTGATTTTCATGGATATACGCAAACAAAAATCAGCAGGCAACTCCCAAGCTGAAAACACACACAAAACATACAGGCTATGCAGCCTGCTCAGCAGCGTTTAACGCTGCGAACAGTTAGTTTCAAAACAATAGTTCCTTCTCTAGAAGGAACAAAAATAGTTGCGCCACTTAAGAAAACGAAACATGTGATTTCGTTTCGAAAAGAATAGATATTGACTATCAAGAGTACAGCAAGCAGTCGCAGTAGTAATACCACTAATATTATGAGTAAGTGGCGCATCTATTTTTTGTCAGACTTTTTTCCTGTTGGGCCACTGCCCAACAGGTCTTTAATTTTGATTCTGGAAAGCTAACACTGTGCTAGCGTTAAAGTGTTCATGTGCGGGGTGTGTTTTACACGTCTTCTACGGTCGATTTGCATCCGTCACTACCAAATGCCTTGTATTTTCACTGTCTCGTCTTCTTACAGAACATTATTAGTGGTAGTCGAAAATGCAAAAGTTAACAAAAGAATGAAGCACTAGCAATCGAAGCAGTCACCTCTTGGTTAGAAAACTAACACACTAACCACTCAACCACAGAGATTCCGGAAACTTTAACAGGAACCAAGTTTGCTTTAACATAAAGTAGAACTTGCACTTCTATTCGAAAAACAGTACAGTGTTGCTTCTAAAGTGACACAGAGACAGAACAAGTTAAAATAAAAATTCGTCAGTAAAAATTTTTTAAAAATTTTAATGTTAATCTCTATGCTGCAGAGCATAAGGATGAACATTAAACTTCACAATTCAAAACCTTTTGACTGAGATTTTGCAGTTTTAGTGGCTGCAAAAATATGCGCTTTTTATAAAGACTGAATCAGGTACCTAAGTGTACTTTAGCTGACCCAACAGGTTTACGATGGCCTCTGGCCAATGTGCTTGAAAGTATATGCTTTATACTTACTGAAGCTTTTGCCGCAGATTGAGCTTGTTTGTCAATCACCTGGGCCCGGTTTCAATAAACTAGCAAGCCGAATTGTGAGGTTTGTTAGTGCTAAATCAGGTGATTCGTAATGAAGACACGTATACTTTACTTACGAAGCACCTGATTTGCCAGCCAAATTTGTCACAATTGTGGGCTTCTGGTTATTGAAACAGGCCCCAGGAAGACTGAAACCCATTGTAAAGCTTCAATTGGTGATTTTCGGTTCCAAAATCTAATAGGTATCCTTGCTTGACAACATTCATGTATTTGAGAAGCTTTGTATTTGCCAATTACTACAGATTGAAAAGGTACCCTACGTAGATCGCTACTATCATTTTATCTTCGTGGCAGCATGGTGTAGTGGTAAGCACTCTGAATTCTGAATCCAGTGGTCTTAATCCTACAGAAGTCAAAAAGTTTCAAGACAAACTTTATTTTACACCATAATATCAATTAAACAGACAATAATACTTTTATACTACTAACAGAAATTATACACAATAATAGAAGACAAACACACAAAGCAAAATCGAAAATATAAAAAAACTAAGTTATGTAAAAAACAATCTAACTTTAATCGCTTCACCAACTCTCTTTTTCATGGGTTAGGCCATATTTATTCTTTCGTTGGCAAAAACTGGACCGATATCTAAAACTAGATATAACGGCCAATTGCACCAGCTGATTCTCGAGTTATTCCAGAATAGTTATTATCGAGGTTTTATTCTCCAACTATTCAGTGATAGATTTAATAATTTAATCGCATAGATTTAATTAATTTAGTTAATAACAGCGTTAGTTAGGCGTAATGTAATAAAGCTTGGTAAACACCGAAATAATCGAAGAAAGGTCAAAATTGCAGATTTTCAACTGTTTAATTTAATTTTGTGCTTTGTTAAAAACGGCTATTTTTTCGAAACTCAATAGTTGTGTCGTGACTCGTGACATTAAAAATTAAATACTTGGAATTAATTGATTTTTCAACAGTTTAGAAAATTACAATCGCTATATATTGCACTGAAACGACAAAAAAGGTCACAATTATTATTCTCACAGCAAGTCGACTGCATTGGAATTCAATAAATCATAAAATAATACTAGAGCAGATTTGAATATTAATTTTGAGTCAAACTAGAACTGTCACTTAAGATGGTAGTTCCAGAATCGCAGTTTTTTTACATGAGGCTATTTTCAAAGCTCTTTTTCAGATCAACCAATAAAGCAGGAATAAAATGGCTACAATTTTTCGAAACAAGACTCAAAACTGTCTACACTACGTTTTAATCACTGATAAATTCCCAGGTTAAGACTAGCTACTTTATTGGCTTACAGTTCAGTAAGCCAACGCGATAGCTAGTCCTAACCATGGTATTTTACACCAAATAAAATATACTCTGGGTGTTTTTTGGTGTAGTTTAAGAAAATCATAGTCTGTTTACTCGTTATGTATAGATCTGTCAGAAAAACGGGTCACTGCGATTACGGAACTACCACCTTAAGGTAAATTCATAATTACAGCCGTTATGTCCGTTCAGTCGGTAAAATTAACAGATAACTACGCCAGAATGGGTGGAATTCACAAAGCGCGTTTAACTTCGATTCAGTCTAAGTCTTAGACTACGTTTAAACGGGCTTTGTGAATCCCACCAAATATGGTTATATTGTACACTAATGGTGAGATTTTTTCGTAATTTTGAAGGCTGAACAGACAAACGGCTGTAACTATGAATCGAGCCTTCATGAATCAACCTTTATGAAGAAAGTTAACAGTAAGGGTGGACACTTTCATGCGCTGGATTTTTAAAAAAAGCTACAGTATACACTGAAATGTTTTGAGTATATTAAGAAACAAAGTTAACACTTCACTGGTTTCATTAATGTCTTATTTAGGTAGTATAGCTCAGTTTTTTAGTAAATCCTTCAATAAATTTTTATACTTTTCTGGAGCTAACACTCTCAAACTTTTAATCTTAAATTTAAAAAAAACTTAAAACTTTTGAAGGAAATCTCTTGAAAAATTTATTAACGTAATCGCACTAAATTAATATTTGAAAATCAGCTTCAAATATTTTACCTCACATGTGCACAGTTAGAATGCAGCGCAAAATTTGAAAACTAGGAATTTTTAATCAATCGCGTTTTTTACTATAATAGTGATTAAAACTATTACTACTTTGCGTTTAAAAAGCAAACTAAATTTTGCACGTACTAACTTTGCGGTTGTGATTCATACTGAAACAGGCTCTAGAAATTCAACAGTTTTTTATTCCTGACAAAACTTCTAAAGCCTGTTTCACAAAACGTCCTAAAAATACAATCTCAGTCACGCAAGCTCAAACCACTGTCGCGCTAATACAAATCGATCCAAATTTAAGGAGTCGTCATCAAATTCAGATTTTCAGATCGGCTGAATTGTACAGTTTCATCTGAATAAGACTAATTTCTTTAATATTTAATTTTAGTATAGTGTTATAAAATATAACGTAACTATTAATATTTTATGTATTTGATTTACTACTTAATAATAATTGCTAATCGTCTTATTCAGACGAAACTGATCTGATTCAGACGTTCATTAAGATCATCTGAATAACCTTGGTTTTAATGACAAAACTCCCAAAAATCAAAATGAGGAAAAAATTGCGCTAATTTGAAATAGGCTCGATTTTCCGCAACAAAAACGAATCTCAAAATTCTTGACAAAATAACCTTCAAATAAATCATACATGAGAATAAATTAAAAAAATGAAGAAGTAAGAAAATATGTACTTTTAATTAGTATTGAGTTTTTTGAAAAACATGTTTGCTAATTACGACAAAAAATAAAAACATACCGATTTGTAAAATCGCGCACAAACAAAATACAAAAACAGATCACATACGCACCTTTGGAAAATACTTTGTTCAGAAACAATATTACAAAAAACATACAATCCAATATATTTACAAAGTATATGCGCAATCAGAAAATCACCAAAAATTGATCATATAAAATAAAAAAAGATTTTGATGTAATGCGTTTCGAAAAATCCCATACGCAAGTTCATAGGCTGATTTTGCCAACGTGACTTTTTCCACACTAATGAACCTGAGTTTGTAGAGCAAAAAACACTGTAACGAAAATATACGCCGAAAAAACACGCCTTTAATACGCTTATGTTTAATTTTAAGCGAAACTCAACTTGGTGATATTTTTTGGATAAATGATTACAATTTTCAAAAATATTTCAATTTCAGAAAACAATTTTTAAAGAAAGTTGTGTTTGCATTTATATTAAAACAATAAAATATTCAACTTAAATCTTTTGTCAAGAAATATACAGTCAGAATGCCGAGCAACAGTCGGAGGTATAAGCACGGGGTAATGGACCCTGAAACAAACCAATGAAAAATACCAAATTATTTCGTCAGACTTTTTTTTCATAATATAGTTACTTAAATTTAAAAATCGCATCTGAATATGACAAATTCTGTCTTGTTAGACAAGTTGCGTATGAATAAGACAAGTTTACGTCCTTTTCAGACACCTTCAGTCTGAAAAATACAAGTCGCTTCTGAATAAGACGTTATTCAGACATTAAAATATAACGGTCTTTTAACTGTAACCCTTTCAGCCAAATTCATAGCTTCTGAATAAGACGCTATTCAGACCTATTGAGACATTAAAATAAAACGGTCTGAATAAGCTCTCTTTTAACGCCAACCCTTTCAGCAAACTCTTACCAGAGGAATATCTATCGGACACAATATACGCAGCATGGCTGTAATTGTAGAAGCTGTTTAGCTGAGCAGTTGGTCCCAGCAGGTAGATGGCGGGTTGGTCTGAGCGATCAAGGGGGGTCCGGGAGGGGGGCGGGGGGGTCTGGGGGTGACCACCCCTGTGTCGTGAATGGTGCCCGTGGTGGCGGTGGTGTTCTGAAATAAAAAAGAAAGAATTTGAAAAAATAAAATTTGGAAGTAGAATATTTGACAGAATTCTGCGAGAAAGACAGAACCAAAGAGAACTGAAACAGTTTCAGAAAATACATATTTCGTGCCGTTTTGTAAGTTAAGGCTAAAAAGCCTAATGTGCTGTCACATTGTGATTTCATGACGAAACGAACAAATTTCAGCCATCAAGATTATAGCGAGTAGTTGTTAGTGAGTAGCTTGTTTTCTCTAATAGACGGATCATCTGAAAGATTCAGCTTCACAAAAGTAGTCTGAGTCAGAAACTAGAAAAATAAATTAGCCAGTTCTTAATCCAAAGCTTTTTCACAAAAAGTATATCAATAGACACCATTGAAAAATTTTTTAGAGAATACCAGTTTTCATAACCTTGTATTAACAGATTACTAAGGCAAAATTTACAGCTATAAGTATGAATCGAATACAGATCTCATAAAATCATAAATAAATAAATCATCATAAGGCATTCTCAAAAATTTTGTTGTATACAAAATCAGCAATAACCCATCTGTCACCTGAGCCAATGTACAACTGGAGCCGCAGGTTGGCCGACCGACATAGACCACCTGATTTGGAATTCAAGCCCCCGGCGGTCCCTAGGGAAGTCGCTAAAACAAAAAAATGGTTCACGGTCAGACAGCAAAGTTCCGATAAATCGCGCCATAGAGTATAAGCATTATGGATAGCTGCATTATGAATATGCTCCAAGAATTGGTCATCTTGAAGTGGGTGATCATAGAAGAAAAAGAAGGTGCCTAAGCCTAATATAAGGGCCAATAAAGCAATTCTATAAATGTGCAAGCGTCATAACTGTCATATGACAGGTAAAAAAGATTCTCCGATCACCCACTTCAACAATTCTGAGCACTGTTTGTACTTAACAATCGTTTGTGAGAACAGTAGTCTAGTACAAGTATATTATGCTACTAAAATCGCCGAAAGTGAAACCTTTGCCTTAAAATTATTTGAATTCAAAACAAGAAAGAAGTGAATCTGTGCACCACCCTATGCTCGACCACCTTATGGTCGATTCCTACTTACTGCCGTATGTCCGTTCAGCCGGTGAAAGTACGAAAAAAATCACGCCACAATCTGATCTTATATTCGTGGTGTGATTATTTCGTAATTTTGCCTAAATATGAATCGAGTCTTATGGGCAAAAAACATCAGTAAAATTAGCATCGATTCTATACTAACAGCCGTATGTCCGTTCAGCCGGCAAAACTACGAAATAATCACGCCGACGCCACTATTAATATATAAGATCAGCAGCTCGCGTAATTGGGTAATTTGTCGGCTGAACGAACATACGGCTGTAAGAATGAATCAACCCTAAAGCTCCAAATCTAGAACTGAGTTATTCCTCCTACAAGTTACGACCTTAAATAAAGAAATTAAAGTAAATTAAATCTAGAGCTTACAAATAAAATAATATGTGACGCCAGGAATGAATTCCAGCCCCCCGGGGATGGGTGTGAATCGTCGGAACACAATCGTGATGCGTTCGCGTTCGAAAGGCATCACGCATTTGCCCACCAGCTTTGCTTCGGGACCAAGGGTACAGCGCTCATAGTCCCAACGGGAAACCTAAAACACAAATTCAGACGTCGGATAATTAGACTGAACTTATTCTGCGAGTGTTATAATCTGATTTCATTCTATTTTTAAGCGTAATTCAGAGTATTCTTTCATATGTTTAGTGGAATAGTAAAACAAAGTGTTTATATGAGCTGCATCATGTATAGTATATGGCGGTGTATTCAGGCGCAGTTGCGTTGTGGGCGCACATAATGTTCAGCACGTCGCGCAATTGCGCCGTCACCAAGTTGCTACCCCCCCCCCTTACATGAATGCAGTTGGCCGTATATACCTGGTATATGGCGGTGTATTCAGGCGCAGTTGCGTTGTGGGGGTGCGGGTAGTGGGGGCACATAATGTTCAGCACGTCGCGCAATTGCGCCGTCACCACGTTGCTGCCACCCTCCGTAGAGAAACTAAAACAACAATTTAAATATACGTATTAATTTGTTCAATTATTTATTAACAAAACAAGTTTGGCGCGACTCAAGTAGATACATACGTCTGGAAGTCCGAGGTAGTTTTTAGTTAAAATGTTCAAGTTTAGATAACAAGTTCAAAAAAACCACTGCCGGGAAAAGTAACACAATAAAAATGAAAACAAGAGGTATGCACCAGCGCATGCTTATTTTCCCATCTGGGTTTTTTTAAGTCTAGTTTTGCGATCAAGGTTCGGATCAAAGTGCCGTGCAGACTTCGGTAAAAAAATCAAAATTTACATTTCAGAATTTCTTGGGCTGAACTCAAACCAGTGTAGCGTGTCCCACAAAACGAGAGAACTCTCCCTGGGGAAAAGACAATACGAATGAAAAATCAAAAAGCTGCTAGTTTTTATGATTATGAATTTAACATTTGCACTTCGGAACTGTTCTAAATGTATTTTATTACAAGAAAAAGGATTTAGCTAAAACACTTATTTACTGAAAAGGTATATTTTTGAATCTTAATTCTAATGTATACATTTGTCAGTTTGATTAGGATACGTAGTTTGAGTTATTTTTTAAGTCTGTCACACATTTTTACTAATATATACGTATATTTTTATATAATATATACATGAAACTTTTCAAAAACACCTGTCAGCCGTAATTTGATTTTGAAAAAAGGCATTTTATTGTTCCGCTTTTGCTTTTTTGAGTAAGTGAAACTCTGAAAAACCACTAATTTACAGACAAAAATACCTCAACTGACATTTCGGTAAAGTTAAAAAACATTTCTATTGACGCTATATAATTTTTTTCAAAAATGAATGCGCATGCGCATACACTTTTTCAAAACATTTTGTGCTTTTTATCAAGTTTATATATATTCTGACCTAATTAGGTAAAAAACAGGTGCTCTATTTTAGCAGTATCAGCGAAAGGCGTAAAAAACACACAGATTTTTTTTGCATGAAAAATCGGAACGCCGTTATGTTTAGCTAAGGAAAAAATGTGTCTCGAAATACTAGGCTGTAAACTGTTTCTCTTAAGCCAGATTCATACTTGTCCCTTGTCCTTAAGGACACAGGGACAAACACAAAGTGTTCAGCTGCTGTTGCAGAAACTGTTTCAATCCCAATGTTGTATTCGGCCGATTAGCTCAAACTGGTTAGAGATAGGTATTCGAATTTTGAATCTTATTTAAGTCATTTCATTGCTTTGCTACCTCCTTATTTTCTTGACAGGACCTAATATACTGAACAAAATACAGTAAAATACATATATATCAAATATATACATAATATACCGCTTAATAACATATGTAGATATTAAATACAGTACACACGATAGTATCCGTACATTCGACTAAAGATATATGTACGTAAACGTTCTTCATAATACTCTGAAGAATTTCTAGCTAACATGTAACCAGAATTTACGTAGCTTGTAGACACTTTAAATATTAAATAAACAACTAGCAAACACAACTAATAGGCTTATAATGTTGTATGTAAGCAGGTGTTGGGGCTATTCAAATAATGGCACAAGAGCTTAACGTGTCAATTGATGACTAACAAAAGATTTAGACCCAAATTGGTCACATTTTTGCCAACATAGTGCAAATATGCAACAACAAACCCATATACATACTATACATGTAACAGGGTCAAAATTTGTGGGGCCTCCCCGGCCAAATTTTAGGGACCCTCACCCCCCAGATCGACCAAAAATACCCTAAATTTTGAACACTTTTCTAAAAATTTCGCCAAAAAGTGCCATTTTTTCTAAATTTTGCCCACATTTTGGGGACCCTCCCCCCCGGGTCCTCGATTTTTTTTGGGGGTCCCCCCACCCCCCTCATACATGTATGGTACATACACTGTATATCCAAGCTTTTTAAACGGTCCTGTGTTAACGCTTATCAAATAGCTGATTTTAGGGTCGTTCTTTTATGTTTTAGCTCTGACGGTTTTGTCCTAAATGTAGATTTATCGGATTAGATTAAATTTATTTGATTAATCACACAGCACATGACTAAATTACGTTGCAAGCTGAATTTAGCAGACTTGAATCATCTTGAAAAAGTCTTCACAACAAAAGGTGTGCAAAACTACAGAAGATTTAGGTTTTAATCAATTTACGCAATTTGAGAAGACCTACTCGTGTAAGGACTGACTCTAATACTATCGATTATATACTCGATTTATACTTATTAGTCGGTAATTATTTCGTAGTTTTGACGGCTGACTACATACGGCTGTAACCTGTAGGTATGAATGAATCGAATTGTAGCCGATAAAATTCACACAACCTTCATAGCACATCAAGGGTAGCCGGTGGCGTTTTGGTGACTTTGCAGCAATTTTGTCGGCTGACCGGACATACGGCTGTAAGTATGAATCGACACTAAGCCAAAAGTATTACGCATACGTAACGCAGCGTACGTCAACTCTGCTAACACACGAACATGTGTAAAGCACTTTTTCATTTTTTCCGCAGCAAAATTTCATAAATTTTGCCACATTTCCTTGCCTAGCGCCAAATTCACAAAACGCGAACACTGCTCTGTGTTTATTACATCTTTACGAGACCCAAAAAATCCACATTCTAGGCTTATCTTTCGTCCATAAAACTAGCAAAGCATTAATTTACTGAAAATTCGCACGTGTTTAGTAGGGCTTAGAGAATTGTAGAAAATGGGATATACATCTTAGCTAATCAGACTTGAGACAGAAGCAGACATGAGCAGCCGAAAAAACCTGAGGGGGGGTCGAGGGTCGGTCAAAAACCGCAAAAGGGGGGGTGCGGATTGTGATTTTGGCTAAAATGTTTAGACGCTTTTAGGATTAAAAAATAAATCTAGGGGGGGTTGTAGTTCTTGTCTAGGGGGTTGCCTGTTGAAACCCCCAACCCCCCCATAAATTTCCTCACCTCATGTAAACAGACGCAAAGCAGTCATTTTTTGTGTCCCATTTCAGTCATTGTAGCTAGCAATTCAATTTCAAAATTTCAACCCCGACCCTATTATTTGGTTTTTATTTCGTCATAAGAGAAAGGACAGTTCCACTGGGCCAGACTTTGGGGAATCAGTCTTTAATGAAGCAAAAGCTGACATTTTAAGCCCAAAGAGTCAAAGGCAAAGGTTGACTGGCCATCTTTCTGCAAGCCTGGGTGTTAGTTACAGACAAATACAGGCTCGATTGAATGTCACTAGTGATCTGTGGAACTTTGTCTAACCCTAAGTAACCCCAAATACGGGGAGGGGAGGGGGTTGTAAAACTAAAACCGGTGTAAAAAAGGTGATTTCGATACGAAGTTATTTTACACGCTTTTTACGTTCTTTTTAATAGCGGGTGGTTGAATAGAATAGAATAGGTGGATGTCTAATAAAAAACAAAACTATCTCAGATTTCGCAAACAATTTCGGAAGGAGAAAGAAAAAATGAAATGAAAGCACCCTTAGCTTACACAAAAACTATATATACATCTGTTATCATACGTATATGTACAATAAGTTACGTAAGTATATACTGCTTTCTATAGAATACACCAGTTGCAAAATAAAGGGATCAATTATGATTATTATGTCATAATTTCAGGACACCGTTATAAATGGGGATATAACTTGAATTTACTGAGCCGAACAGATATGGTTCTCAAAAGGGCTAAAACTCACTGAGCAAGGGTCGTAAATAAAGCTGGCTTAGGTTTAGGTTAGTAGCCAGCCAAAAAAACCTGATTTACGGCCGATTCAAACTTCAGCAGATCATGTGATTTTGGTCGCAAAAAATGGTTACGTTATTGTAATTTCGAACCTACACAGAAAAAGGCCTGACTTTCAGCTGGCGAAATAAGACATTCACGTCATCAGTTATATATCCTTAAAAAATTATGAATGGTCAGTTATTTGGTTATTTTTCAGGCTGAACGGACATACGGCTGTAAGTATGAATCGACCCTAAATAGCCTATCAGTTTCTCATTCTTACTTCTTTCGAAACGAAACGAAAAAGTTTACTGCTAAATAACATAATGAGACACTTTGAGACACAACAGTTTGAGACAGACTTATCAATTTACCATGTACATCAATATACTCCGATTTTTAGGGGGGGGGGGCATCACCCCCTCATATGTACATGTATGTATACAATACACATACATACATGCCTTAGCTAAACTCAAACAATAGTCAGTCGTCCAGTACGTATGTAGGTGTCTTGTGAGTTCTGAAAACATTCTTTTCAGAAATGAGGTGTCAAAACTGGCTTCATAAATTGAGCTTAAACCAAGAGGACAATTCCAGCCCAGGCCGGAGTTAGTCAGCATTCCAGCGTTCTGATGTGATAACAACGCAAATTACATTTGGTCGGGATAAACGGACAAAAACAAAGCTTCTGGTAAAGTTTAAGGAAAGAAGGGGGGTCACAGAAACTTAAAAAAGGGGGGGTCGTAAAACTATAGACAATTACTAGTCTTTTTGGTATTAGGTATATATTTATTACAGACAAAAACAACTATTAATTTGTTATAATGCTTTTTTTAACTAATTATTAACCGATCAATTTGGCTGAAACAAGCATTATCTATAGCTGGTTAACTGTCGCTGTCATATATATTTGTCAAATCGGAAAGGGGGGGGGGGTGATGTGGGTAAATCCCGCTCACCCCCTCCCCAAACACCCCAGCTGCTTATATACATACCAACCTTATATGCTCTGCGCCATGTAGCTCAAGTTAAAGCCCCCCTACGGACCAAAGTTTAGAAGTCGTTCTCTTTATACGTAACTGTTGGAATGCCGTCCAGTTGGATACGATCAATCTTAAACTTGTCATCAGAGAAAAGTTTGCAAAACTGTCCCCAAACTTGGAACAGACAACTGATGCTTCTGTGAGACGCATCCGTGACTAGAAATCGATTTGTTATTATTACTGTCAGTGATGACAGTAATAATTTTAAAGTGGATTCAAGATTTTAAAGTTGGTTCTGAGGGGGGTGATTATGCAGTTATAGTCAGTTTTGAACTTGCATCGCAGAAAAACTAAATATATAGTTAATTAGTAATTTATATGTATTAAGACGATAAACTAATTAGCAAGGTCCTCATACGATTTCGGACTGATAAAACTCTTGCCCAAGTTTATTTAACTGACCATTATTGGGGTCACATGGTGCTAAATAGTTCCACCCACAGCGGAAAATAGTTGTGTAATATACATAGAAATTTTATCAAGTCAAGATGGTGGTACTCGTATATACTATATACCATCTTAGCCGGAAAAGGGCAAGTTTATACGCATAAACTCTTCATAGGGGCGGTACGTATAAACCTTTTTAATGTTTTGGGATACGAAGGTTCTATCGGTAAATCGATGACCTAAATTGTGTACGGCAAACCAATATTTGGTAAGCTAATTATATTTTATTTATTAGATCATAATTAGATCATAATTAGACAAAATCTATAATATAGTCTTGCATGTAAGTCATGTAGCCATGTAGTTATGTATGTAGGTGGCCCAGCAAAGAAAAGATGTTTCTCTAGCTGCCGCACGTTGCCAGACATGTTAGTGGAATGTTTGAAAGTTTTCAAAAATGATTAATTAGTCAAAGATGCAGTTTCAAGTCAACTTTGACAGGCTGCTCTAACAAGTCGCTGCTTGCTAAGTACGCGCGACAAGTGTTACGCTTGTTAAACTGCCCTCGCTAATTCTGGAGGGGGAAGGGTAATCTTAAGGGGTAGTAGGTAGTTGGTTGGTAGTTTTATATGATCTTTATTACAGCAAGAACCATTTTTATCGCTTTTTAGCAAGCATTCTAAAGCATTTTGTCCAGGTTTTTTGAAAATAAGTACTTATTTGTGCAAAAAATTGGAACGGTTTGATCTATTAGCGAATTTTGAAAGCGTTCTGCTCAACACTCAAAAATTCTTTAAACTTTCGACCAATATCTACGAATATTAAACAAACTTGTACACAAAATTTACCCAATACACCACGAAAAATCCCCAAAACCCCCCCAAAAATTAAAAAAAATAAAAAATCACAACGAATAACCCCCCGCCGGGTACATACACCGCCGCGTACCTACTTATCGGCCCAGTTAAAAAGCCTCAAAACCAGCCATTAGCGCCGATTCGCGGCGTAATCTTGATGAAAAACAAGGCGATGACACCGAGCGACTTTGGTGAAATATTATGGACTAGAAACTTACGTAAGCAACTTCTCCGAAAATAATTAATACTACAACTATTCAAGAGGGGCCTGGGGGGAGGGGTTGGGAATACCCATTATCTTGGGGGGGTAGTGGGCCTCTACATATTAACATAGAATCTAGCGTCACGAAAGGGAGGGGGATTCTTACTGAAGAACGACAAAGACATCATCAGAGCGACACAGGGGGATTAGAACCGTGATCCGCCAATCTCTAAATCAGCAGATCAGCGCTCTACCACTGAGCTACTGGGCCGATGATGAGCTGTCGTAAATCCCTTTGCGTACTCTAATGTTACTTCACACTGGAAGTGAGACAATGCAGATATGTTTCTATAAATCAATTTTGGGTCACTTTCTGGGGCATTGAACAAAACTACTAGGTAAGCGGCAAAGCAAGAATAGGGAGAAAAAAGCTGAGCCAACCTCGTTTCAGGGGGATACCCAGAATGTTAGATTAGAGATTGTTAGATTGTTCAGCGCTGAAAGTCGGGAAATACCACAGTTCCCTCCGCCCAAAAAATAGCACAAATTGTCCCAAAAGTAAAAAAATAGTACAAATTGTCTAAAACTAGTGTTTATCCCATAACCCGTCTTCGCTAACCAACCACATTTCTTCAAGATCCGACATTACGAATGGGAATACCTGCGCGAATGAAGTTTATTCACCATTAGCCTTCTGGTTTTGTCTTACTTGACTTAATCAAGTATGTACTACATACATGTCTACATATTCATATAATTGTACGTATATACTACTTATCTATGTACAACAAAATAAAGATAATAAACAGGGTATATAACAAACACCTCCTGCTGAAACGAAATCAACAACAAACTTTTTACCAAAACCATACCGTACAAAAATTACCTATTAAATTTCCCCTTTCTGTTGCTTCTTAATGCCACTGTGTCACACCAGACCCATCCAACCAAACCACCTCTGAGTCCCTAACTTTGGCCTAAAGTCGTTTTTCCTTGCCTAGGTTTTGCCTGATTTGTTTGCCTAGGACTTCTTTGCATAGGCGTCGGTCCTACCAGGCAACCAAGGCTAATTACCAACCAACCCAGACGCGTGTATTTTTCCAGCCATTAATTATTTAGAGCAAATACTCGCAGGTAGTCCTAAAGCACTAATTAGCGCTACCAGCTAATGATTTAACACCTAGATCATACGGTCTAATAACTGAGATAGATGGAGCCATATTAGGTTAAGGCAAATAAAATGTAAATATGAACATTCAACATGGACATGTTTCCGGGTCTAGCATATATGTAGCAGGTTTGTATATGGAGCAGATACATATGTATGTCCACTAATAATTCGGTTTAAAATAAATGTATGTACATATGTATGTCGTATGTACGTTAGGTGTGATTTGTTATTACCCATTAATGTTGACATTTTACATACATTGTATTCTTAGAGTACTTTTACAAAAACTGAAAAACTCATTTATATAATTGGCCTATAGTTTACTTTTACTAGTATAAAATTTCCCTCGAAAGTTAGTGACAGGTTTCGCTGAATGTATAATAAATATTTACTGTTGAAATTTAATCGCTTAAGTTTAAATTTAAAATCTTGTTTATAAATACAATCATATCTTGGATAAGGCCGTAAGACTTGCGAGAAGCTTTAAGCCCGGTTCATATATACTTGTCCTTAAGGACACAGGGACAGGGACAAATTTCGGTCAGCTGCTGTGAAAAACTGATTGGCATATTTGGCTATGCAATGCAGTAGTTTTTCCGAAATCGCTTAGGGACAAAACGATAGGGACAAGGACATATATATGAACCGAGCTTTAGTTGTAAAACTACACAGTCTTGGTACATATAATCCCATTCATAATTCATAAGTTTATATGATAAACTTAGATGTCTCACATCCCACAGTGCCCAGTTACAGACATTATACGGCCATACGCAACCATTGTAATTTATATTGTGTCAAAGGGACCAATTTTAGGTACACAACTGGTGCTTTTAGTCTGCGGAAACTGTGGGTTCGAGCCATGTATAATTAAATACGTATGAAAAATTGTGTCTGGAAATCTGGAATACCTAATTTCGAAAATTTCAAATTCACAATTTCAACTCATAGTTGAACGCCAAGATTTATGTAGGGATTAGTTAGATAATATATTGCTAGTCACAACACTACAGAGTACAGATGTACATATATAAGCTCAAGCTATTAACAACTAATTTTAAAGTTAGCCGTTCCTTTAGAAATGGAAACTATTTATGCAGATTTCGCAGCATACATGGGCTTTGGCGGCATACATGTACACGGGATCTCCATCTCGGTTTGGGGGGAGGATTTTTCGAAATTTTGAGGGGGGCTTGTCCCGACGTTTCGGGAGCTTAAACTGACAACAACGCAAAAATTTCCAATTTTTGCCTAAAAATGGGAAATATTTTGCAAAATTTGGATAGTGTTAGCGATTGTTTCGGTTTTTGCTCATATTTAAAGCATTTTACAACGTTATGGGGCAATTTTTTAGTTTTGGGGCACCTTTTTTCAAAACAAAGGAGGGTGGCTTGTCCCGATGGATCAAATCTGAGGGGGGGGGGCTTGTCGCAGGAGCTCAAATCGGGGGGGGGGGTTTGCTCCCCAGACCCTGGCCCCCAGAAGGCAACCACACGCTCACCCCCCCCCCAGACAGATGCTTCACTATTCAAAAAAACATTTTCATGTTTACTACTACTTACTACTTAACTATTTTCTTGTTACGTAAGCGACTGACATAAGTAATACATACAGAGGCACGTTTTTGCAGTCACTCATACGAAGACTACTCCAAATTCCTTCACCAAGCACAATGGGGCGGACCCAGAATAAATAAATTCCGGTGACGGGTAAAATTTTTTCAAATATTAAATCAATCTTACTATGTAGTTAAAAACGTGTTCCTTCTGTAAAATTTCACCAGAAAAAAATGGCCCCCCCGCAGTTAAACTTCCAAAAACTGCCCCCCTAGATCCGCCTCAGAAAGTACCATTCTCTTCACAAGACAGTCCTAGAGTCTCAGTCTCATCTGCAAAGTGTGTCATGTCCCTTTTCCAATGTCACGGCCTGGGTCCACTTCCCTCCGCAGTCCCCAGTGGTCCACTTTTTTCACCCATCCACTTTGTCGCTAATGGACTTCTCATGAAAGGCCGACTTACACTCACACTCAAAGATGGACATTTCCTCAATTCTACTGGCCACTGCGTATATATATTGAAAAACGAAAATGATAATAGCGTCAAAGCCCGGTTGAAACTTATCCTTGTCCCTATCGTTTTGTCCTTTAAGCAATTCCAAAAAAAATTGCTTAGCTAAATGTGACAAATTTTTGCAATAACAAAGTAGGAGTACAAAATAATGCGCATGCAAAAAAGTAGGCAGTACGATTCAGTCAACTGTTCACAGCAACTGATCAAAATTTGTCCTTGTCCCTGTTCCTATGCCCTTAAAGACAAGTATGAACCGGACCTTGAAAGAGACTCGAACCGCCGACCTAATGGGTTAAAAAAAGCTCCATTAGATTTAGAATTTGAGTCAAAAGAATGCATTGTGTTTATATACTATATATAGACTTACGTACGTAAATTTTGAATCACTAAATAAACATATCTCCCATTTCTCCACAATTAGACAGCTGATAATTGAATATATTACCAGTTAATTTTAAATTTAATGGAATTTAGACCCCTACTGAGCAACAGGCCGTTATTTGAGAGTCGACCACAGGAAAGAACATCAAGTGGTATTCTTAGAAACTGTCAGCCTCGAATTAGCGGATAATTTTATGCTCTGCATTGGCTGACAGTTGAAATAAACAAGAATTTAAGTAGATTTGACGGCTGTTTACGGCTTTTGGCTAAAGGCATGTCATTATAGTACGGTAAGTACGTATTACCCGTAATTCAGGCTGACTGCTAGTCAACAAAGGGTGTAATCCAAAACTGGATTTAGCGGATTAGATTTAAATTTATTTGGTTAATACCCGTACATGGGGCATTGTATTAGTAATCAAGAAAACTCAGCCCACGTGAAAACAATGTCATGTGTAATAATAGTAATATCTTCTCCGACTCCGCTATGACTCTGGAGTGGAGTCTGTAGCACGACATTTTGGTCGGTACTGTACGAACCTGACCCTACAACAACCACACAGGGACTTGGGGGGATTTTCACCCTCAAAATCTCAGCCCCCCCATCGCATATTTCCGTAATAACTGCCCATATATACCCACATTCCACCCCGCAATCTTTTACAGTGCACAGTACTCAGTCAGTATATATACCTTCATAATCTAAACCGTTTCCACATATTATATACAGTAGGCTATAGGTATATACATACCTTCGTAATCTCAATAGTTTCCAAATCTATTCTATACAAATACACACATTCCAATTGTTTCCCCAGATGCCAAATTGCAGTGTTCGAACCAGCATTATATATTTCACGGTCACCGCACCAACCTCCAAACCTCCATCTGTCTGCACTGCGGTAGACCACAAAGTTGCTGTAAAACAAACTTTGCAAGTGTCCACTTCAGCAAATTAGGGTCATCCATTTACGTTCTATCGAACACCTGTTGCTTTTACACAGAGAACAGAGTGTACACTATTTGCTTTACAAATTGTTGCACAACTATTGTACGAGTATTCATGCCGCAGTATAATCTCTAGTGCAATTGACAGACAAAAAGAGGAGAACCAAGGCCCAACTGATTTAATGGAATTATTCCATTGGAATAAATGCATTAGATAAAATTTTGATTAGGATTAAGAGTTCAAATCCAGTTAATCTGATCCACAGAAGACTATCTTAAACCGAATCAGATAACATTAAATTTAGTTAGCCCGGTTTTAAGTTCTAATAAGGTTAATATAATCCACAGAAGACTATCTTACATCGGATTAAGCGGATTAGACTTGAACTTATTTGGTTAATAACACTGCACCCGGAAAAACGCAATGTTGTGAAACTCGGTACACGAAGCCAACTATAACTTATTTCAGACATGTGCTGTGTTATTAAACAAATAAATTTAAGTTTAAATGCTATTTTTAATAGTATAAGATTACAACCTAATCTGCTAAATTAAATTCATATAAGATCTTATTCACGTACACCAAACTCGCTAGTTATGTAGCTACCAATCTAGTAAACGCTATGCTATAAAACAAATTTAGTAAAAAAGGTGGCAGGTAGATACATTACGTAACTAGCTATCCTAGAACTTCTACAGTATATAACAATTTTATACACAATGCATGCTATCAGGTTTCAAATGAGACATCAGCCACAAATAACATAACATAACCCCTCGTACTGAAACACCATAGTTCACAAATTGTTCCAAATTTAATCATCAACATTCGTTTATAGTAACATTACATTACTACGTAGGTATATATCTATTGTGTGTGCGTGTGGATGTACATTTGTGTTGCATGATTTACATACTCATCAAAGTCTAGGGGGTCAAAACATATGTAACCACCGGTCTTGTGTACATAAGTTGTACACAAAAAGTACCTACTGAAAGCAGGAAAAAAATGGTATATAAATTAATAAAAAAGTACAACAGTTGAAACAAAAAGCTTTATATACTGTCTCCCCCCATTGCATTTTTGTAAATCTATTGACGCATGACGGGGTATTTAGTAGAAACAAATTGAAATTCAATTTCAGATTCACACCTACTGTGAGACCTTGGGATTTCTGTCCCACTTGGACGAGGTAATAACACAGCGGGAGCGGGAGATTTCACAGGTAGAAATGGTAGAAAATCAACAACCCACATAAATCAGACCACCCAGAAACAGTGAGAGATCCTCTAGGTCATACATGTATCAGGGAAGGAGGATGCCCGGGGGGGGGAGGATCCCCAAAATTTGGACAACATTTAGTAAAAATGGCACTTTTTTGTGAAAATCTTACAAAATTTGGCAAAATTTAGGTATTTTTGGTCAACCAGGAGGGGAGGGTCCCAAAATTTTTGGCCGGAGAGGACCACCTAAAATGTTGACCCCGTTACATGTATGCTCAAGGTCTAGTGGCTGCTCCCATGATGGGGCATGTACAAGGGCGTAGCCAGGGGGGGGGGCACGCGGGGGTCGCGACCCCCCTTTTTGGTCTAACCTGAAGAAAGTGTCAACAAGGGTCCCCCCTTTGGTTTTTATAGCTCGGCCTAAAAAATTTCTGATACGTCTCCAATTGACCAAATTTGACCTAAAAATCAAAAAATTCTCAAATCACCCTCCCCAGACCCCCGAAACACCGAGTTTATTTAATCTAAATGACCACAACTCCGTGTTGTTATGTAAAATACAGGATTCTGGCGGCTGACGCCCCCAGATCCCGCAATAGTGAGTGTAACAAAGTGAGCAAAAAAGTGGACAAGGTGCGACCGCCCCCTTTTCAAAATCCTGGCTACGCCCCTGGGCATGTAGTACCCCATAGGACCTTATATACCTTTCATGGGGCAGTTGGGGATATCTGGGAAGATGGGGACTGAAGTGGGGGAGGTAGGATTCGGCCACGAATTTGGCGGTTGAGTAGCGATCTGGGTCAGTCTTGGGGGAGAATTCCAGATGCGGCTGGGGGATGGGGGTCGAAATTCACCCCACAATTCGTCGATTTTCTCCCCACAATTCGTCGATTTTCTCAAAAAAGTAGAAATTCCCCAAATGCCAGCAGATAAATAAAAAATCCCGTCTAGTACGGTTACGGAATACGGATCCCCACACTGACCACATCCCGTGGCATCTATTTCCCTTTTTCCCCATAAAAATGCCTTCACTTTTGAACCTCGACATTGACATAAAATTGATAAAAACACATACAAAATTCTATTCAACTTCATTTTACAACTAAGTCTAATATCAAACCTCATGTTTATTTGTTTACGTATCCTTTACTATTTGCCCAGTCATGCCTATATGCGTATACAGCCCAACCAACTTTATATAATTACGCAAGCATCAAAGGCTAATCATGTGTTGTGAGTTTAGCCACGGCTTACTCAGCATTAACACTGGGGGTCGTGTTACGCTGGGCTTTTTAACAGCACAGCCTCTTGTAGTAGAGTCTCCCCCAGAGTAAAAGGAAATCCAACAAAAAGCCATATTTCCAGGCTAGCTGCCATTTATGGCAAAATAATGGCCGGCCGGCATTTTCTAAATAAACAAAAATACCACATTCACATTGTGCTGGCGTAAACAGACACGATCTGCTAGCTATACGGCCCGGTTTGTCCAAATACGAATTCTGTGTCGAATTAAGCGCACAAAAACATATAAATGCTTCTTGAAATATATACCATGTTAGAATCATAAAATTTGGTGTGGGGACTTGTCCCGGTATTTTTTCCGAAATTCTAGGGGGGCTTTTTCGACGTTTAGGGGACTAAATTGAAAAAACGCAAATCCTTAATTTTTGTACGAAAATGTAACATTTTTTGTAAAAAATGTAACATTTTTTAGCAGAATTCTGACATTATTCAGCGATTTTTCGCCCATTTTTGGAGCATTTTAGTCATCAGGTGTGAATCTTAGATTTCAGTGCGCCATTTTTTTAGCCTTAACTAGCAAAAGATAGGCTTGTTCCACCCAGAATATATATTATATAACTAAGGACTGAGAAGGGTTCCCCCCTCCCCTAAAGACCCCTCCTGTTCATCTGTCGGTAGAACAAGTAAAAAATAAACATTAATACAAAATACATTATATGTATATATGTACTTCGCCTATCTTCAACACATATATACCCGTTGAGTTTTTAACCAAACCAGTAACCCCCCCACAAAGTCACGTGACCAAACCAGCCAATCACAGATGCTCATTATAGTTGTCTACTGTTCCTTGCGGCCGCGTGGTTAAGCATTATATCATGCATAATTCACA
Source organism: Trissonchulus sp. WLG1_4 (assembly GCA_030248245.1). Classification (NCBI taxonomy): domain Eukaryota; kingdom Metazoa; phylum Nematoda; class Enoplea; order Enoplida; family Ironidae; genus Trissonchulus; species Trissonchulus sp. WLG1_4. The sequence continues at coordinate 16,317 of JASANF010003636.1, read as the reverse complement.
CATACAACATAGCTAATGCTAATCATACATAATAATAGCTTACTGCACATATGCATAATTTCCATGTAAACTTTTCAATATAAGTGCTAATTCTAAAGGGGCACATCCCGACTCTAACTTTATAGGTCATCCAAAGGTGTGCATAATATTAGTGTCAGAAGTCCTCTATCTAATCCTCACACAAAAGCTAACAACCTACATTAGATCTACTCAAGCCTACCTACTTTAACATAAAAAGGCTTCTTCTATATTTAACTACAAGCTACATAAGTACGTACAGTCTATGATTCAGCATGTTAATCTGGTATGGTTAATCGAACTAAAATTGGATTAAACGGACTAGATTTAAAACTTGGTCCATTTCAGTTTCAGCGTTTAACACGGATGGAGGTTTGGGGGGGTCTATTGGCAAAACAAGTTTATAATCTCATCCGTTTAATTCAATTTCGAATATCACCACTACTTGCAGACAGTGGACACCAGGGATTTTGTATAAGTTCACAGCTTACAAGTCACAGGTTATGTCCTTAAATGTAATTTAGCTTTACGGAGAAGAATCAAGTGTATACAGACAGCCAAGATTTTGGTTCAAGTCCCCTTCGAATAAAAAATCTAACATATATATTGTACGTATATATATGACTGGACATTATATATTCTCGTTAGTTTAACAATACACTTATCAGCATGTGTGAATAATTCGTGTTTAAAAAGTTTGACAAAAGTTCGAGATGACAGTTGTCAAAATTCTGTAACTTTTGTTAAGAATCCTAAAAACAAAACAAATTCTCAAAACAGTTTTGAGCCTCCGCAGTCTTTTTTTGACATGAAACTAAAAATATCAGTCAGACTCAAGACAGTAACTCTACCAAACACTTGGAAACTTTGAAAGATACGGAAACTTTGTAAGAAACTATCTCAGAATGTAAAGCAAAACCAGAAAAAGTATATTTATCCTCCCCAGATTTGTAAACCGGTTCTTTTTGGCGAGAATCTGACATGTGTAACCTGACGGTGGGGGAGAGGTGTGTAAGACAACTTGGAGGGGGGATTCTCCCCCAAACTGCCCCCTTACTTGCTCTCTGGTTGGTCAATTTACGAGACGTTCCTTATATATTCCATCCATCCATATTCCATACATGTAGTTGGGGAAGGGATGGGGGGGGATCTAACCAAAATTTGGTCCCAGGAAAAAGAGTAAGGGAGGGTCCAGGCTTCTGCAAAATTTTCAGCTGAAATCTCTTTGGTCAATGCAATTTAGGCTTTGAGTCAGCACTTCAAAATATACATTTTTGATGAAATTTTAAAAATTTTCACCCAAAATTGTCAAAACCACTGCTTTTTTGGAACAAAAAAGTATAAATTGCGTCAGTCTTGAGTGAGGTGGGTCAAAATTTAGTCGGCTCATGGGAAGGGGGTCCCAGAAAGAGAGGTGAAGAATGTTTGAGCTATTATATACATTCCTGATTCCATCCCTTTATATAATTCATGCCTTCAACTACAAATGACCATTATCCATTATTCAACATCAATGATGACGTAAGGAGCAGCCCTTCCCTCCCCATTGGTCACTGCTTCATTACTTCCGATTCACCAATTCCCTCCCCAAGGGCCCTCGGTCACCATCCCTTCTTATCTCACACTCAAACGACCACTCATTAGTAGCCGCTTGATTTAGGACTGGTCAACTTATGCCAAAGCTGCACTTCATTTAGGCGACTTAGTTCACAGAGCTTACTTAAGGAACATAAAATATGTGAGACAAGTGCGTACCAGGTATGTCCTCGCTGTGACTACTAAAGCCCGGTTCACACATCCATACCTGGGCGTGGGGAGGGGGGGTTTACCGACCCCAGAATGTCTGAAAGGCGGTCACGACAGCAAAATCGGTGACTAACAAAGTGGAAATGGTGGCTCACGAAGGGTAAAAAACAGAGGAGTAAAAATCCCCCCCAGAATTAGCTACCTGCCCACCCACTCACCTGAAACTCACGGCTGCCTCTGACCTTGGACAAAAGGTCATTCTGAGGTTCAGACTATCTAAAGTCTAACCAAAAATTGCTGAACCCTGAGACAAATCAGGTGGCGTGATTTTTGTGACTACTCGCTGTACTCTGGATGTAAATTGCAATTCGTTTTTTCGTAATGAAATCGCGTGTTATTTTATCTTAGGGTCCAGTAATTTTTGGTCAGACTTTAGTTTGTGTAATAAATGGGCAGTTACAAATACAATCTAAGGCACGAAAGACCGTATTTAAGGATAGGACTGTACTAACAGGGTTTCTTTGGACTGGGGCTCCGAATTTCTTCATCTGATCAGGCATGTTTACGTAGCGAATCGAGCACAAACTTCACGTATCACACTGTTCTACACTAAAAGCTGAGCGTGCTTATTTTAGTTCAAAAATAGAATCATAGTCATTTTCGCCACAATTCCTAACAATAACAAAATCAGCTTAAAGCCACAATTAAACTGGTGAGTAAGCTCTCATTTTTTGAACAAAGTTACTACGTTGACTGACAAAACACTAAGCCATTGTGATAGCTAAATAGTAAATACGTACGTAGTCTCAAACTACATTTTCATCGAATAAAATAATATTATACGTATTTTTATCAAATTTGATACAATTATATTGTTGCAACTCTGTAGTCGCTTTAAAAAACGCCTATACAAAAAATCTAATGTAAGAAATCTTCGAAACCGTTACTACCACCTTTTAAGCACTGCAAACGCGATATAGACAAGCACAAATTTTGGTCAGCTGCGGTGAATAACTGACGCAATGTAATTTTTCTAGACGTGGACGGGTAGACCCAATTTTCCTCACGCCAAATATGACCACGCACATGATTTGTCCAAATAATTCTTAAGGAAAAACGACCGGGACAAGAAAAAGAACTATCTAGTGTGAATCAAACTTAAGGAAATATATATAAATCCATATCAATTCCCATATGGAAATGCGGCAGTAAAAAGTTTGTTTCTTGTATATATATATACGTATGTACGTAAGCATTTCTCCGGACCTTAAAAACCACACAAAAACTGTCTGAACCTATGTTACAATGTCTAGCTTTATCTTATATACTTATATATAACCTATACCCATATACACAGGCCGTAATTTTTGTAAGTTCTCTGTCATTCGGTTTCTTATCTCTAGGCTATAAATTAGCTAACCTTAATTAGTACTAAAAATTACGTGCCAAGCTACACATATACGTAGGTCGTACTAAAGTCTATAAAATAAGTTAAGGCATTCAGATTCTTCACGCTTAACAAACTAACAATGGTGTTTTTGTCAGAGCGAAATATCCTCAGGAGTCGAAATTAAATTCTGCATCCATGCAGTTTGGTAGCTTTTAATCAGGAAGATTATTCCAAAGCAAAAATAATAGCCGATATAAGATAGACAAAGGACCAATTTCACTACCGAATTAATCCGACTGGATTAATTTTAGTCTAAGTTTATGAATGGAACTGAGACTAAACTAGTTAAAATAAGTCAGCTGCTTAATTTTAGTCTGAACCGAACACATTCCTAAACTATCACCGGAGTAAAGAAATTTAATTAATAAGTAAACATAACATTAGCGGCTGTTCAAGAATAGCATTTTAAGCATTTTTATTTTTCAACCGTTTAGTCGGACTAAAATAAACTCGCTTAATCGAGCAAACAAATCGAGCTGAAATTCTACATATATTCTTCAAGTCAAGTTAATCCTAAGCCACTACTAATCCGGATTAAAAATTTCAAGCCAAGTCTGTTTAATCCTTCCTTAAGCTAATCCGTTGACTTTCTGCTCCTGTCGACGTCTATATGATTATATACATTACGCATGCTAATGAGGGTATAGTCAGTGATTAGACTCAATTTAGCAGGGCACCTAACAAACTCTAATTAGGTTTGCAAAGTGGAACTTAATGAACAACGAACTGAGAATTGGCACATAATTGCTGTCTGAGAGGGTGACGTAAGGACAGAGTCAGAAGAAGAATTATGAACTACAATTAGATCATAAATTATGAACTACAAATGGCTTAGACTGTGAGCATGTACGTACATACAAGGAGTTGGTTTTTGAGCAAGGGGGTTGTATCAAGTTAGTAAAAAGGTAAGGCATCTTGTACCAACATATAGGAAAAGGGGGGGTGCGTTCTCAAGAGATGTGTAATATTGGTTATTTTCCTGGGGTTTTCTCGCGTTTTCGGCTATCAGATTTGAAGGTGATTTGTCTCACCTTAATAAGCAACCCCCCTGCCCCAGAGAAGGCAACCACATCCTCCTAAGCCCCCCACAGAATTTTTGAAAGGTGCACACAACAGTAATGTTGGTGACTAAAGAAGACGCAGAAACAGAAAATAAAAATGTAGCACTTAGCATTTATCTACGTTTACTATAAAAACTCTCCTAAATAGACTCTTGGACGAAAATATACAGAACCTATAAAACCCTCAACTGCAATCAAACTGTCCCAACTCACATGGGATTGGATGAATTCCAATAGAGAGGGGGCAGTGTTTTAGCGCTGGCCATAGAGTGTGCGATAGACAGGAGAGTAGCGATTGTGAGACATGGCTGCATGGCAGGGGGGGCCGCTCATGGCCGCATCGGGCCAATCAGATCAGACCAGGGGGGGCAATGGGCTAGGCCAGACCTGCAACAGTTTATTCACTAATAGTGTATAAGATCAGCTTGTGGCGTGATTATTTCGTAACTTTGCCGGCTGCACGGACATACGGCTGTAAGTATGAATCGACCCTAAAGTCCAGTTAATACTTGTCCTTAAGGACATACGGACAGGGACAAGTTCAAAATTTAAATGTAAATTGTGAGAAATTGAAATGATGAATTTGCTTAATTTTTTACACACAAACTGGACTTGACTCTAACTTTGTTCGTGCCAAAAACTGCCACAATAGGTAGGCCAGTTGTTTGGGAATCGCTTAGGGACAAAACGATAAGGACAAGTACGAACCGGTCGCTTAGGGACAAAACGATAAGGACAAGTACGAACCGGTCGGTTTGAAGCTAATTCCGAAAATCTAATCCAGTCAATTCGAATTTCCAAATTTAACTTTCAGAACTTGTGCAAAATATTGTCTATTAAATACGCTCAACTGCAAAAGCAAAAAACAACAAAAACACTTACCAGCAAGTGAACAAAAATACCACACTGAAATTACAGAAAAATTAACATCACAGAGTTGAAAAGAACACAATATTTCAATTCTAAAAAAGTAACCGTAATTATTACTTATGCCTACGTTTAAACTAAAAAATCTAATTTTCAAAACAGCCGTTTTCAAATTCTCACTAACAAAAACTACACAAACGACTTGTAATTCGAAAATGAAAGTATTTTGAAATCGGAAAAGTAATTTCGGCTTTATATTCCATTAAATTACGAAAAAGAAAGCGCGTAACGCTGCTATAGCTCAAAGTGAAATATCTAAAATGGAATTTCAACTAATGTGAAATCCAGAATAAAAGTTCCCGGCAACCAAATTACGAAATCTCACAAAAGACTCGCCATTGGATCGAAAATTGTTACGTTAGTCACAGAAAAAGTCACTAAATTATTAAATCGGGTTAAGAAATGCAAGCAAAAGTTCCTTTCAGAAAATTTCAGACAGCTAAATAAGCAACTCTGACGGAAAATTATCTTTTCTCTCTCCAACCAAAACGCCAACAGACAGGACAGAAATCAGCATAGCGACATCTAGTGACAACTGTGACAGATTGAAAGTACTACATTTGTTGCGCAATTTGATTGGCTGAATTGGTGTGGAGTTTACATAGCGACATCTAGCGCAAGACAGCAGCAGATTGAAATGGCACTATTTTGCGGTACGTTGATTGGCTTTTCGCTGGCTATCACACTTTCACAGCGACATCTAGAGCCAGATGACAGCAGATCAGAATTGGCTTTATTATTGAATTTGAAAAAAGCTCCTTCTTTATAGGTGGAAGTTATAAAAAAACACCTTCCTGGCTTCAGTTTACAGACGAAAAAGCAACGATGATTAGAAATGATAAAAAATAAACAAATAATTAGATTACTTTCTTGTGTTGTGTTTTTAATAGGTATCTTCGTTTTCTCCCGTTTGAGTCAACTTAATATACAGCACAACGATTTAACCAAACTACCATAATACCTAAAGCCATATACAATTTTAAAATTTTAAACAAAATATGTATTTACAGTCGAATAACCATTAACTTACTTGTATAAATTTAAAATTTTTAAATAATATTACAACCTTTGAAAACTTTCCCAAGACATTTACAGCTTCAAACAACAAAATTGTCACATTAAATTACAAATCAATTAAATGTCACCAAGAGTACATAAAATGACCGCGAGCCAGATGTGAAGTACAGTACTCTTGATGGCAAAACTGTCAACGCCATACGCTAAGCAGCGTCATAAAATGAAGTTAATCTAATAATAATTATGTAGTAATCTGATTAGATGCGATTACTATAAAAGCAAATTTACACTCAACAGTACTTAATAGTTTAGCATTTCGGCAAAAAAAGTTAAAACATTTCCGTTAAAATTATAACTTAAGTTACAGTAAGCCGAAAGTAATTTTACTCTTAAGGAACTTTTTGAAGATAACTTTAAAATCATTTCTATAACTTTTCAAAGATAACTTTAAGTCATGATAGTTCAATTTAAGTTAACGTAGAAGTATATACACATCATAATCAAAAGTTTATCGTTCATAGTATACTGGTGTGATCAATCATTAATAGTCCACTCGACATAAACAAAATTAGTGCTAATATACTCTACTTAGTTTAACTAAGTAGAGTAATGTTTAGCACTAATTAATATGTTAATACAACAGCTAGAGTGAACTAGTTTTTACTTTCAATCTTTTTTCAAATTTTTCACCTAGAAAAAACTAATTTGTTTAACAAATATTATTGTGAAGCACGCTACTATAAGCGAAGGTCTTATCCCATGCTTAACCGCAAGGGCGTACCCAGAGGGGGGGGGGGTGGGGGAGTTCCCCCCCCCCCGAAAATTATATTTTTTCCCAAGGTGTGATTTTTTACACAAGAGCCCCTTATTTTGTTTTTATGGTCCGGCCGTAAAAAATTTCTGATACGTCTCCAATTGACCAAATTCGGTATAAAAATTGGAAAAATCGCCAATTTTTTTTCTGGGGGCTGACACTCCCAGATTCTGCAACCTTGTTCTTTAGTAATTTTGCATTTGTAATGCGTTTTATGATTTTATGACTGTTAAAATTGCTAAAAAGTGCATTTTAACCCATTACAAAAAAATCGAAAAGTCATTCCTCTGAAATTTTTTTTAGGTACGCCTCTGCTTAACCGGTATATACAACTTTCCCCAGCTCCTGTAATACAAAAATATACTCTTCATATTCCTCTACCGAATCTCAGGTCATTGGCTTACAAGGCAAAAAACAGACATATTGTAAAGACATATTTTAAACTGTCATGTACGTAGACCTTATCAAGAGTACATAGTAAGTAGTGTTATCACTAGAAGAAACTGACATTTTTTTCTTGATAGGAGCGGGCTCACTTTTGGTCGCCCCCGCACTTTTTTGGTCCACCCCACATTGGTAATTCAAATTTTTTGCACACTGTTATCTGTACTGCACTTTTTAGCTCCATTTGTGAAGTTTTGAACTTGTTGTTCAGCTATGGAACCTCCCTCACACGCCGAAAAATACTGATATTCAGTTTCATTGAGTAACAAAACAAAATACATACACATAATCCGAGATGCACGGGAGGAATCGGCGAGGGGGCGGTGCCCGACCCCTGGCGGAAGGGGGGGTGGTCCCTAGTTTTGGCCATTTGTCGGCGACAGCTGAAAATTTTTCAGAATTTTTCGATTTTCAACTCATTTTTGGGGTACTTTTTTGGCCGCAGGCGAATTTTTTTTGCAATTAGTCAATTTTTTACGCATTTTTGGGGTTTGTTGGGGGAGGGGGGGGGGGGGGGGGGGGGGGGGGGGGGGGGGGGGGGGGGGGGGGGGGGGGGGGGTGCCGACAGGGGGGGGGGGGGGGAGCCACCTTGTGCTCTATGGGGGGGGGGGGCACATAATGCAGATAAAAAGTCCCCCCCCCACTTTCAAAACCGAAAAAAATGCCACGATACGAGTGGTTAACTAGCATGGCCTGTATACACAAAAGGTGTTCAACTTTAGACTTCAGAGTACGCTTAAAACGTCTTTGTGAATCCTGTCGGCCAGCCTATTTTTCTAGCGATGGCACTTGCCCCCTCAATAGCCCCTTAATTCCTACTATAATGCCCGCTTCCCACTGCAGGTTTAAGGTTTGAAGTAGAACTTGATTTGAGCATATTGCACATTCCCACTGTATAGGTTCAAGGTTTAACGATGTTGAAAACTTTCAACTTTTTGGTTTAAGGATTCAGGGATTCAGCCAATCAGCCACGAGCTGTAGGCGGAGCTTCTCCATTCATCAATCAGTTACGCTCTGTAGGCGGAGCTTCTGTATTCTGTCAATTAGCTGTGAGCTGTAGGTAGGCGGAGCTTCTGTATCCAGCCAATGAATATACAACATTCAAATATCGTCAAACCTTATACTGCCAGTGGGAATGAAACGTTAAACCTTAAACCTGCTGTGGGAAGCGGGCATAACTGGGAGTGAGGAGTTTAATTAACCAAGTATTGTGACTACCAATCCTTAAAATGTATTCCCCTCTTTGATTTGAGTTAGCTCGGTTATAATTTCAAACCGCTAAATACTTTCCTTGCACTAAAAGTTTATAAATAAATAAATAAACTAACAAAAGTTTACACAGTAACTTTATTTAAACGTCGAAATAACGTTAATAAACATCATGGTATCGTAAAATCTAGATATTCTAAATAGTTTCCACTTCAAAACCAAAATAATTCAAAGTAAAGCTGGCTTAATTTAAATCATATTAAAAGTTCAACTAATCCAGAAAATACGATACTTTAAAATTTGAGATGATGAATTTGAAAAATATATTATCACCGTAACCCAAATTTGCCTACAGACTGGTTCCTGTTACAGTTATCTTCTGTAATTTGGCGGTGGTTGGTGAATAGGCACAGTGAAAGCCTAAAAAAACAAAAATAATAAAACAATAATAAAAAACTGTTTCAAATTCCAGCCTAATATTCAAATATGCGATCGTAAATGGTAACGAGTAAAGACAGAAACTATTGTTCAAAATTCGCAACTAGTCTGACCAAAAAATGCTGGACCCTGCGACAATAGGAAAAGGTAACACGCTACTACATTACGGAAAGAACGAATTGCAAGCATCAGCGAGTAGTAATAAAAATCACACCACCTGCTTTGTCTCAGGGTTCAGCTATTTCTGGTTAAACTTTAGGTCGCCATTCTACGAGTCGATTGTAATCAATATTCGGTTAGTTCTCTACAGTGACAAAATGCATTAACTTAAAAAGCAAAAAATAGCAGTCTATTTCAAAATTGAAAAATCTGAAAAACATCTTTTGGATACGCCAGTGTCACACTACGCTAATTCACTAAAAATACTTAAAACACCCCCACCCCCATTACACTTTAGCTTCTTGCAGTGTTCTAAGTAAGACACCGCTTATTCAGACCACTGGCCTATTTTGCGTGAACCTTCCCCGACCCCCCCTTCTCAATTTTGGTCCTGACCCCCCAAAAAATGTCTAAAAAGTCCTCTTACTGGCATGGCAGGTCGCGGCGAGGGGGCCAGATCGTAATAAGCCACGGGTGCGGTGATTCCCAGATCGGGGAAAAAGACCACACAATTGCTGGGACCCAGAGACTGGATGGTGGCTTCGAACATCTGCAAAAAACAAAAAAGCAACATATTAAAAAAATAAATTTCATTGATAAATAAATCATTCAAAAAGTTACCATTCCTTAGCACTAGCCAAGATCTTCAGATGGTTTGGAAATGGGGGTACGGAAGCAACCCATCCGCAGATATGAGTTAAAACTGAAAGGGACTAAGTAGGGTATCATAAAAAATTCGATTGTTACTGTGGAATTCTTTTTATCTCTAACATGCCTCCGATTAGAATGATGACCAAAACAAATAAGGTTAATAACACAGTTCCAGATTCAAACAAGCTCGATGTGCAAAAAACTTTGTCCGCATATACCAGATAACATAGATTATAACATAAAACAGTACATTCCTGCCTTCTGTCAGCCTAAATTCCTACCACTACAAAAACACCTACACCTACAGTAACCAAAAAACAAGTCTTATCCAATCCGCAGTAGACCTACCCCGCCCAAGGCATGATTAAAAGCCAAACAGTGCATGCCAGGTTGCCACTGAGAAGCAAATTGGGGGGGTCCACTCTGCGGCGGTGGGTTCATGGGGGGCGGGGCCTGTGGACCATAATTTGGCTGGTGTGGCTGTTTCTCCATTGAATAACTGGAACGGTTGGATCGATCGGAATTTGCAGATTGATAATTATTCGATCGACTAGAGTTATCTGATCGATAGTTATTAGATCGATCGGAATTTGCTGATCGATAGTTATTGGATCGATCCGAATTGGTTGATCGATAATTATTAGATTCGGAATTGGTTGATCCATAATTATTGGATCGATTCGAATTCTCTGACTGATACTTATTAGATCGATTGGAATTATCTGATCGATAGCTATTAAATCGATTGGAATTCTCTGATCGATAATTATTAGACCGATCTGAATTGGTTGATCGATAGTTGTTGGATCGATCGCTCTGGTTGTTGCTGCTATAGTTGTTGTTGTCTGTGGTCCTGGCATTTTTGGCACTGCCGGCACAGTGGGTTCCTGAAACAAAAAAATAGACGATTCTATTTTCTAAAAAAAAAGCAAAAATATGACAGGTTTAAGGCTTAGGTTTAGGCTTACATTACTACTACTACTATTTGCTTCAGAAAGTAAAAGGACCATACAGTTGTGAAGTAAGATAGGCCCCTTATAGCTCTTAAAGGGATTTACGACAGCTCACCATCGGCCCAGTAGCTCAAATGGTTAGAGCGCTGGTCTGCAGATCCAGAAATGGGTGGTTCGAATCCCCCCTGGGTCATTCTGATGATGATGCTGTCGTTCTTTCGGTAAGAATCAAGAAAAAGACCAAGAAAAAGAGGCAAGAAAAAGACCTCGCGACACTTGCCTTATAGAGAAGAAAGAAGAAAAGGTAATATAATCGGGACGGCTCCCGGCGCTCCTCCACCCCGGGTGCCCATGCCCCATAGATAGTGGTAGTGCACGGCCCAAGGAAAAACTTCGGGCCGAAGTTTACTAGAAGGGGAGGGATGTGAAGTAAGATAGGCCCCTTATAGCTCTTAAAGGGATTTACGACAGCTCACCATCGGCCCAGTAGCTCAAATGGTTAGAGCGCTGGTCTGCAGATCCAGAGATGGGTGGTTCGAATCCCCCCTGGGTCATTCTGATGATGATGCTGTCGTTCTTTCGGTAAGAATCCCCCCTCCCTTTCTTGACACAGTAAACAATCATAAACAAACAGGAAATAACAAAAATAGACGAATCAGAAAAACAAACTAAAATTAAGAGCACTGACTAACCATATGGCGGGATCTGAAAGTCTTTCGAGCAACTTGACAACTTTTATTTAGAACGACGCTTTAGCGATCATAACTTTAATTGTGGCGATAATTAAATACAAAATTTAATTTGCCTAAAAATACCCTCTAATAAGAATTTGCCCAAAAATATGACAGTCATACTAATCTTTACCCTGATTCGATGTTTGGAAGGAATCTTCGTTGCCCAACGCTGGAAAATCTAAAAATTATAAATTAACAATAATTAAGTAGTAATTAACAACACTTTATCATAATTTTAGTATTGTTAGTTTAAACAAAAAAAGTTGAATAATCAATGACTCTTACAAGAATAACGTACTAAAAGCAGAAATATAGCATAACAAGACTGTACTAATGATTACAACAAGCCTAACAAACGCCTGTAGCGGCTTGGCTGTTTGCTAAACGAAAGTTTAAACAAAACTTTATTATGCAATAATACAAAGCCATAATATGCAACTTCTCCTTATCATAGCCAATATTTATTTAACTCCTGCTAAGCATATATAAAGATACATATATAAAAAACCTATCATACTATTGTCTCTTAATCAACCTCTAGTTTTCTTTTCCACATCCAAAACAGTATATATATATTTTCCATTCTAAATGTCTCAATTTCTCACTTGCAGCATCCTGAGCATTAAATCTCACACTCCCTCCGGTCGATCCTTGCGCCCGAGTGACCCCATAGCCCCCCAAATCGCCCCCATACTGACCCCTGCCCCCTCTTCCCCGTCTGGGCAGCCCCCGGCCCCCCCTCCCAGACCCTCGTTCCGGCCTCTGTGGCTCGATAGGAGGAGGAGGGGGTCGCATGCCATAGCCCGAGGGCTGTCGATCGTTGGTGGATAAATCGCCCATTTTCAGCTGGACATAGTCGAGCAAGCTGGCTCGTTCTGCGGGTCGATCCTCGAGCTCCTCTCGGTCGGCCAACAGGGACAGATTCTGATCCGTCATGCCGGGTAGTTCTGAAATATATATGCGGAGTGGCTCAGTGGCAGTGTCTCGTACTGCGGATTGAGAGGTCCCACGTTCGAATCCTCCTTCAGCTGCAATGCAGCAAGGTCTACCCAGTCTGTCATTCACTACTGGTCAGCAAAATGGGGACAAGATTAATCCTGGTGAGGAAACATAAAATACCCAAGACTATATTGCATAATGGTGTATCTCACGGTGGATAATTCCTAATACGGATTAAACGGATTAGATCAAAATCTGTTTTGTCAATAACTAATGACATCGACTATGGATAAATTTGCAACCGAAAATGGACTTGTAACACCTCCCGGTTGTGCACAAAATTTCGCAAGTCTATCTCACCATTGAGATTAGTTATTGGGCAAACAAATGTTAATCTAATCTGTTAAATCCTTTTAGGAATTGGCCCTTAATCTGAGCAAGGTTAAACCAATCTTTGCAAAAAAATTGGTCATCTGAAGCCCTTATCATATTTTGTCCTTGTCAGAATATATGTACCGGGGTCAAAATTTTGGGGGGCCTCTCCGGCCAAATTTTGGGGACCCTTCCCCCTGATCGACCAAAAATACCCTAAATTTTGCGAAATTTTTCCACAAAAGTGCCATTTTTACTAAATAAACAATTCCTAGAAAACTACCTGGCCGCCTCAGCCAAGTTTTCGCGTACAGACGGCTGAAGCCACTTTCAGACCGTATACAAAAAATTGGCCGACACACTTGCCAATTCTTCACAGCAGCGGACGTCTGTTTGTCATTGTCCCTGTCCCTATGTCCTTGAAGCCAAGTATAAACCGGGCCTTAGTGTTTGTTCGCCAAAAATGTTACATATACTGGGCAGCTATGATTTTTTTTAAAATTTCTCCAGTTTCTAACAAAATAATAAGAACGAGAACGAATAGTTTGCACAGGTTTACATTTTAGCAAAGTGGTTAAACCTTTCCTTAAAAAAATTAAGTGTACTAGAACTAAAAGGGGCTATAAGTATTCAATTGCAGCTGCAGTTTAAAAATGTATAGATCAAGTTTATTCATTTATCAAGTCAATACATTTTTTCACTGCAATATTAACTTATCCTTACAGATAGGTTTACCAAACGCAGTAAATATCCACAGAGACCTGCCATACGTCTGTGACATTACAGTATAAGCCAAGTAGCTCACTGGTTTACGAACGCAAACGCAGCCTATATATATCCGCCGTTCAAAAACCGAATGCCGACCAAAAATTGCTGAACCCAGAGACAAAACAGATGGCGTGATTTTCGTGACTACTCGCTGTACTCTTGATACTTGCAAATCGTTCTTTTCGTACTGAAATCGCGTGTTTCCTTTTGTCTCAGGCGTTTTTTGGTGAAACTGTAGTAAATAATACCTCTATAATATTTTCCAGTCTGATCTGTTGCTCCTGTCGTCCCACGATAACTGCCAGCAGAATCCTGTCGTCCTGAGCCACCACCCTCTGCTCTTGCCGATTGCTTGCTCTTGGCCTGAGCCACAGCTACTTTTTGGACCTGAAAATGAAAAAAATTAAATGGAATTAAATATTTTTCTGGAAAACAGCAGGCCTCTAGAGAGTGAACGTATTCATGAAATGAAAACTTATCGATGTAACGGCTACGGGACCATTACATCAACGCTAGATTAAAATAAGCTATTAAGCTTAAGAATAAAAAAGCTGGACTTGCGTTTAAGATTCCAAATGGCGGCTCAATGCAGTTGAAATACTAAACTACCACTCCAGACTAAACTTTAAAAGTAAAACTTGGCCTACCTCAATATAACCAAATCCGCAAACTCTCATTGATCGCTGCTCAAGAACCTAAAACCCGGCTCATACTTGTCCTTAAGGACATAAGGCCAAGGAGAAAGAGAATTTTCTGTGAGCAGTTGTTGAGCATTGAAACAATCGCTGGGCCTATTTTCTATAAACGAACTGAACTCAACAGTTCTTTCATGTAAACAATGTGGCTAATTTCGGAAGATGGTTTTCTTGAACCTGTTCAAGGACAAAACAAAAGGGAAGGAGTAAGGACAAGTATGCACCGAGCTCAACAAATAATTAAAACTAAATTGAAATTAAAAATTAAAATTTAAAAAACCTGAGCTTTAGCCTGTTCCAGCTTGCTGCGATCGCTGGCCGACTGTTGTTTTTGAGCCTGAGCAGCCTGAATAACTTGCAGTCTAGATTTTTCAAATTCCGAGTTTTCCTCTGATTGCGCTGCTTCCGCGTCTTTCTTTGCCTTTGCCTGGATTTGGGCTAAAAAAGTTAAAAACATAAATAAACTAAAAAACACATTAGTAAAAACTACAAAAAACCGTTCAAGGTTCAAGTAACACCACAGGTACACTGGTTGGCCAGACAAAACTTCTGATACAGCTCATATTGACAAAAATTTGGTCATAAGATTAAAAAATAATGAATTTGTATGTTATTAAGAATTCCTAAAGTGGGTGATAGGAAGATGTTTTGTACCTGTTGACGTATGACAGTTGTTACGGGTGCATAATATTTGTAGGTTTGCCTTATTTGGTCTTAGATTAGACTTGGGGCTTAGACATCTTCTTTTTCTTCTCTGATCACCCACTTCAAGATACCCTATTATTATACAGCACCTAAGCCTCCGGATGTGATATGCTGTCCAAAGTGAACCCAGGGAGGCGCATCACCTTCCGCCCGCCGCCTCAGTTTTCTGGCTGTATCCTAAAAATAATTAAAAAAATATTGTGCATTGTTGAATTAAAAAATAATATATATAATATTAAAAAATAGGGATGGGACCGAAAAAAATTTCACCGAATACCGAATACCGAGTATTCGGTGTTTCGTTTTCGGCCGAAAACCGAATACCGAATAGTTGTCAAGCATAAGTTAGAGAATGTTTTCTCAGGTTTTGAAGATGCAGAATATTAAAACACAACGCATAAATAAATATACGGTATATAAACATTTTGCAAACGTTTGATTTTAATTATTTATGCAAAGGTTATCGAAGAATAACTCGATACTATAGAATCGAAGAATCTATCGAAGAATAAATAATACTATAGAAAGATGCACAATAAGCACCAGCAAAAAACTACACAACTTGCAGCGACTTCTGACCGGAGTTTGATGAGGTATCTACATAGGCATACAAGTACACAGGGTCTCGGTCTGGGGGCTTGTCCCGACGTTTCGGGGGCTTGAACTGACAAAAACGCAACAATTTTCACTTTTTGCTTTAAAAATGGGAATTTTTTGCAAAATTCGGATATTATGAGCTATTTTTTAGCTTTTTGCTGAAGCATTTTACAGCGATCTGGGGCAATTTTAGAGTTTTCGGACACCTTTTTTCCAGCACCAAGGAGGGGGGCCTGTCCCGATGGGTCAAATGTGAGGGGGGCTTGTGCCGGACTCTCAAATCTGGGGGGAGCTGCTCCCCCAAACCCCCATGTACATCTGTGTACATTTGTGTACAGACAGTTTTTAAACTGCTTGTAAACTTTCAGAGTCCAAGAAAAACGTTTAAAAAAGAAGGCTCAAGGTGCGATAAGACGCCGCACAGTACGGCGTGTCAGAATCTAGTAAGTTTTAAGCATGAATAAAAATTAACACAAGTATCAGCATTAACTAACATACTACTTTCATGTTTTTTGGGTACATTTCTGTTCGAATTCGAAGTGTTGTGCTAATTGCAGGATTAATAAAATGAGTTCTAACTCTAAACGTTCATTGATTTGGAATTTCCTTGATTTCCTAAT
>JASANF010003635.1:0-17067 GCA_030248245.1 Trissonchulus sp. WLG1_4 | reverse complement strand
AACCAGGGGGGATGGGGGAATTCCCCCCGAAATTTTTCCCGGCTGAAGTTTACACTAGGGTCCCTCTGTTTTTTTATTGACTGGATTGAAAAATTTCCTATATATACGTCTCTAATTGACTAAATTTGGGCTAAAAAGAAAAAATTCTCTAAATTTTGTACTGGGGGCTGCATCCCCGAGACCCCTGCAACTGCATGACATACTATTCCTTGTTAATATCTTTCATCAAAGCCAATGCGTGTGTACATGAGTATATACATTATGTTGCAGTTACTTTTCAAGTACTGTGTCTAATGTGGTGTTTCCCCCTTTAATTTAAGGTCGGAAAACATTTCTGATACGTTTCCAGTCGACGAAATTCTGCCTAAAAATTGAAAAAATGTCCAAAATTTTCAAAAGTGTTAAAATTGGTAAAAATGTGCATTTTAACCTATTAAAAAATCTAAAAGTCGTCCCCGAAATTTTTTTCTGCGTACACCACTAGTCAAAACCACATTTGCAAAATTTCCCCATAAGTTGTCTAACGTTTCATGCTTGATCCACAATGTCGGACCATGCCCATACCCAGCAAGTTTCTTAAGAGCATCAAATAATGCCATGCCAGCTTATGGTCGCCGCGCTAGTATCAAAGTTTGGAATCGGAGAATTCTGTTATGTCTGCTGAAATTCACCTGCGTGTTTATAAACAGTGTTAACTGCCTCCTTCTTGTGTTTTCAGCCTGCTAAAAGCTCAAAGCTCAACTTAGCTTTTCAGCATAAGTCGTTATTTGATGCCCCACTGTAAAGCATAGCGAATATATATAACGTATAAGTTTATAATTCCTGAGACACCACGGCCAGGTCGATAGTTATAATAAGGTTCCAGCATTCAAACGTTAAACTCGGCTTTCGCATGCTCTTTTGCATCGAGATGAAAATTTTTCAAAGCGTCAAAATCGTAGTCGAGTCAGTCAGTGCCATAATTAAGTTCTTTTTACCTAAAACACGCGCTTAGATAGCACTATAACCGCTCTGCACACTTTTGTTAAAATTTTTGGGCATGTGCGGCAGACGATGCAAAATTTTTGGCGAAAAAAACACTGGCTGTGAGAGGTGAAAAAAAGTCGAAATGCCGAAAAACTGTGTAATATGGCTTTTGTTACTTTTAAAAACAATTTTGTGAAGCGAATTGGAAGTTGCAACTTATTAAAAAGTCATAAACCTTTTGAAAAAGTTTCCTAAATACGTTGAGCGACGTTGAATTTGGATTTTTAAATATTTTTAGACCAAATTTGGTCACATTTGGAGACGTATACATGGGATATTTTCGGCCGAGCCGTAGAAACAAAGTGCGAACCTCCAACTTGGTTTTTTTCATTTTGCAAAGTTTCACACTATTTTGGTAACATCTTGTCAATTTTTTCGCAAAGACTTAATAAAGTGAGTAAGTTTTGCCTAAAATAGTCTAAAAAAATAAAAAAATGATGTTATTTACCTCATTTCATTTAAGGCTGGGCTATGTAGTTGGACTAAGCATTAAAATTCTGCGAAATTCTGTATCAGCTAAAAACTAAATTTATAGCATTTGGATTTTTTAGAAGTTACTCAGAGCGCCCTCGTGAACGACACTTTACCGATTTGCTGCAGTCCTCTTTTCAGTTTTAATGTAAAATATCGCATTATAGACTTATTATTTTTTGTTCTGTTTTATTTTTGTTTTATTTTTGCCTAATCATGATATCTGCCCTGCCTCGAATAATTTGTTGTTTTATTAGCATATTACGTACCCTTGTGGTACTTTATGCTGGTAATTTTTCAATAAACATTTCAATTGACATAATACTTAGTATGTGTTGCATAAAGTAACATTATTTCCCGTTTTCAAGATTTATTTATCCATCAAAAAATAAAATACCTACTTTTATTAGTATAATGCAATTACATATATACTTCTAAACATACGAAAAGGACATTCTAAGGACAAAAATTTGAAATATTTTTTTACGTACAAGATAGTTTTTTTATTTTTCTTCATCTTGAGTTCAAACGAAGTCTGGGAACTGAGTTTATTTTGTAGCACAGTTTGTCTCAGAATGACATAAACTTCTTTTAGGTAATCTTATTTCTACATCACAGAAAGTCGTGTAACGTAGTGTTATGAAAAATGTCATCGAAGCTTTCATAGAGTTAAGTTTCTTAACGTATACGGTAACGGACTGTAACTAAACCATTCATTCATTCACTCTAACTTGTGGGCAGCCGCCCGCCCCATAACATTAAAATATGTCAGCTTTTTTTGCGTTCTTGCAAATTACGGACAAACTAGTATTTTTACGGACAAGTATAACGTCTCTAGCTCTTAGGGCTCATGTCTTTACCGTACTAAACGAGTCAATTTTTGTCCAACTAACGGTTTAAAAATCTTTCTTAAAAATACATACCAAAAACTCCTAGTCAAAGGGACTTAACTTTTAGCTCTCTGTATTTTAGTCAGACTAAACGGACTTGACTATGCACGCTAGTGTCCGTTAAATCCTTTCAGTCCGTTGATAGTTTAGGAATGGGTTCAGACGAAAGTTAAGTAGTATTTTAACGATACGTGGGCAGGGTGGCTAAGCAACGGGGGGGGGGTCGGAGCAACTTTTTTTCGGCCCATTTTCTCTTTATGAGCCACCATTTTTGCTTTGCGAGCTCTTCCAAACATTTTTTTGGGGGTCGGGGGCGGGGTGAAGTACTTGTCTGGGGAGGGTAAAAACGGAAAACCCCCCCACGCCCATGTAGGTTTTAGCTCCGAAACTCTGGGTTAAGAACAAGTCCATTCCGTTTAATCCGGTAAAGAAATGGGCCTCAAGTCTGAGTTGCTCAGCGATGCTCCAACACAACTTCGTAGTTTTGCGCTGCCAGGGTGAACCCACAGCGTGGCTCCAAGGTAGGCGGGTTTTTGGGATCCGGAAATCGAAACTTGAACGTATAAAGGAGTCCAGTTAGGATAACAAACAGTTCCATTCTGGCCAAAGCCTCGCCCAGACACGCCCGGCGGCCCAGGGAGAACGGAATAACCGCATCCTTGCGCTGTCGAACTATTTCTTCCGTATTGCCGGCCACAGGATCGACCATGAATCGATTCGGATTGAAATCTCCCGGTTGCTCGAAAAACCGCTCGTCTCGCATGATTTCCCAGTGGTTAATGACAATGGTACTTTGAGCCGGAATATCATAACCTCCAAGTTGGGTTGGGGTCATGTTTCGATGAAACACACCCAATGGCACGATGTTGGCTAGTCTCTGGGTTTCCTGGATGACAGCGTTGGTGTAGGGCAACTCGTTTCGATCGTCCCAGGTTGGCATTCGACCCAGTGTGTCGATCATTTCTTGGTACGCTCGCTCTTGACACTCGGGGTGGTAGCACAGGTAGAGTAGACCCCATTGCAGCGTGGTGACGGTGGTTTCGTAGCCAGCAACAAATAAATCGAAGATGGCATTCAATAGCTGGGCCGGTGTGTAGCCTTCCGTCTGGTTCTGTCGCATTTTATCCAGAAACGCGTCGGCATAGTCTTCGTTGGGCGCTGAAATGCGAAATATTTTTTCGTGTCACCTAGTTTGAGTGCAGATGTCAAGAAGACTCACCATAGCACAGGACCATACATGAGATTTTAATCTGGGAGGATTCGCTGGGATTTTTCGAAGATTTGAGGGGTTAGTACCAGATTGAGAGGGGGCATTGCCCTTAAAACTTGAATCTGGAGAGGGCTACCACCCTAAGACCCCACATGTACATTTGTGACCAAAAATAGCTTGTTTTAGCGGGCAAATTTGAAGGCAAGGAAGTCTGGTGTAGAAGTCGAAGTATTGAGTATTGAACGGCTACTTTTAGGAGACAACAAGGTCAAAGTGAAAAAGGTTTCTGTCGTGGAGGGAGGAGCGGGGCAAAATCTTATAGGGCGAGAGCACTTCGGCCTTACCCATAGGGTGGGTATGGGTACTCTACCGTAACTATCAACCGATCCCAATTACTGTGGTTGTTCCTGTAGATGCCCAGTATTGTACCAAATTATAAACTATAATATTTACTTGGCTCTCCGGGCTGAAGTTTTGCTAGTTTTTCATCGATTTGTTCCTGCAGAAATTCATTGATGGTTTCCCGAAGTTCCACGGCCTTGCCCAGACCGAATGAATTTGGCATGATCCAGCGTAGAAATGGAAGGAATGTCAAAATTGATGCCCGCTGAGCCAGTACTATCGTATCTGAATTCAACAAGGAATAATAATATTTAAAATAAGTAGTAAAGTTGCCCATGTGAGGTCACCGAGCCTCTTTTGTTCTGAGATTTTACCTAAATTTTACAATTACGTAGGGAAGTGCTTTTTTTCACGTGGGTACAAAATGTGAGTGAATATTTTGCAATAATGAATTATTGTCAACTTTTTTGATGAAAATCTTACGGTGGAATGCATAAAGGCAGTCTTAGCTCAGTCTTGCTAAATACAGTCTAAGGGCGACGTTCTAACCTAATACGTGTAGAATTTTTCGTTACGATGTTCAAAATTACTGAAATAAGTAGGTGTATCATAGGAACTGTAGGATGCACAAGCCCTCCCCCCTCGTCGGGTTGACACGCTGACCGAGGCTAGGGGACGCGTGGGGCCTTGAGCACCCCTTCCGTGCATCCTATTTTCCGACCTTTTAAATTTATTTAGTTATTTTCTTGATAATTAATGTAATTTCTGAAAATAGTTTATTCAAGTACTAAATAAAATTTTCTAATCTTTTTAAAATTAACAATACTAAACATTTAGATCAATGTTTACTGTTTAGTAAACTTTACTAAACTCATAGAACGCCATAGACTGGTTTTAACGTAAGACTGCCTTGATGCATTCTACCCTTTGAATCTCAATTCAGATTATTTTTGAATGAAACAAACTACTTTCCAAAATAAAACTACTACCAAAATTGAAAGCATAAATGCTAGGACTCAGCCATTGATTATTTCATGGCCACCATTTTAGGTTCGTTTCCTCAGCTGAAAACTGAACTGGGTTAGCTGTAGATCGGGTGCAATGTTATGTCAGAATTGTCCCAATCAAGTTGTACGGCCTGCGGATATGATTATGACTGAATCAGATTGGCTGAATCCTTATTTCTTATTTCTGTTTTGGGATTAACCTGCAATTGCTTTCTGGTATTTTTGGAACCGTGGATCGTCATCGTTGAACGTTTTTCCCACCAGCAAACTCATGATGATGTTGACTGTGCAGATTTTCAGTGGCAAATTTAAATCCACGCTCTGGCCTGTTTTCTGAGATAAATATTCCGTCAGCTTGCCGATCTGAAAAATAAATAATTCTGTATTGAAGAAAGAATTAGCTAAATTAATGGTTAATTAATGATGATCAATGTGATGAACTTATCTGTAGAATCTGAAACTTTGCTTATTCATAGAGTTACTAAACGAGAGTTCTGCCGTATTTGCATTTGTAAAGGTTTATCTGATACTTTTTTGTAATCGTAGTTGTTCCAGTGTTGAGTGTTGTTTAACGGATGCACTTTTGAAATGAACAGATTGTGGTTTTAGAGAATTCGCCACGGGTCCATTTTTTCGACCCAACCCGGCACAAGCGAAGGTCCGTCGATCTTATTTACCAATTTTTTTTAATTGTTTTGTGAACCTTTGTGGCTACAAAATGAAATAGAGTTCTAGCTATTGGCAAGTACATTTCAAATTTGCTATTTTGACAAAAACAGTGTATACTTCGTAGTTAATGCGCTCGGCCATGATGGGCCTGCCGAATCCCAGATCCTTGAGAGTGTGAAGCGAAAATCGACGAAGTTCACGTTGCTGGTCTCCGTCTGAGAAAACCAGGCCCGGAAGACCTTCTGAAAAATGAAAATACATACATTTGATTAACTGATTTGGATTAGCTGGATTAGATTAACTATATTAAAACTTTGATACATTGTACACGGGGTCTCAGTATGGAGGTGGGCTTGTCCGACATTTTTGGGGCTTGAACTCACAAAAACAAAATTTTCCTAGTTTTGTTTCAGAAAAAGGAAGTTTTTCGCAAAGTTTTCACAATTTGCGTGACTTTTCGGCTTGTTGCTAATTTTTGAAGCATTATACAGCCATATGGGGGCCCCACCATTTACATACATCTGTGCCCTAAGTGGTTTTTAAGTTCCAGTCATTAGTCAACTGACTTTGTAGACGATCAAAGACAAAGGTGTATGGTCGGTTGGCGAAATTGTCATTCTGTTTCAGCAGAGCCTCTTTGACCAGTTCGATTGTGTTCAGGCTGATCATCAGTTCGCTTCCCATAAAAACGTGATAGATGGGCCCGTATTGTTTTCGCCATCGGCTGAAGGCCTTGAACGGCGCGTCGGGCTCGGCATCCAGTAAATTTCCCACGATAGGGTAGCCTGGAGGGCCGGGTGGTGCATTTGGGGGCAGTTTGGGCCGGCCGGACACAAAAATTAGGCCCAAAATGAAAACTATGACCAAAACAGCAATAGCAACCAACATTTTTCGTCAGGATCACAGGCGAAAAGGCAAATTATTGGAGCTATTTTGCTACGCAACAACAATAAGCAATTTTACGACTGTTATCAGTAACCAGTTTTATACTTAACGTAGACTTTTCTGTGTATAGTCTATATTTATACAAAAGTCTATGTGTATAGAGATCAAAAATTTGGGTTTTATATACTGGTTATATATTACTTTAACTTATCTGAGTTAACCAAAAGGACACATTACGAAGGGAGCTGTGGAGGTTATATAAACTAGGTGAAAAATTAAATTTTATTTCTAACAAATATCTATATATTTTTATCCCCCTTTTCACTGGTTTAGAGTTTACATAATTGCGCATTGGAGAACATTTACGTAAAGTTTTGTTTACTGTTAGCTGCTTAATAGTTTGATAAGAAAACGGTTCAAAGATTATTGTGGAATCAGACCAGCTGTTTTTACGATAATACCGACTGTTTTCGGTCAAAGGTTTTCTTTAACGTTCGCGTACATCGAAGTGCAAAAAATAAGAACTTTCATTTAACGTAAATATGCCGCTAAGAATGCAGTAAGAATGAATGGTTAACATTGAGTTTCTGTATGGCAGGACAGGCAAGTCTCGGGTTTGCAACCGAGAGCGAGACCAGGCAACCGAGACCAAACGAGAGCTATGAGACCGAGAATGCATGTGCGTATGTATGTAGTTGCATTATGCACTATCTATTTGCTTAATACACTGTGTAGTTGTTTTATTGGTACAAAAATGACACTTTCCAGTAAAATGTACAGTTTTTAATGACAAAAAATTTTGAAAAATTTGCAATTTGCTAGCTTCCGACCCGTTAGCAGCCCACCATTTTTGTAGTTTTCGTTATTTTTAGCTGCAAATTTACGTTCGATACTACTGGGGTCGAAAATAAGCATTGTTTTTGACCGAAAAATGCTAATATGTGTCGTTTTTTGCGTTAAAATAGCAATTATGTGCATTTCAACACACTTAAGAAAATCGAAGTCATTCCCCCCCCCCCGAAATCTTTTCCTGGCTACGCCACTGACTAGCACCATCACGGAGCAGAAGACTTTCTCCCACTGACTCAGTTATGTGGAGGGAAGCCGAAAGGCTTGTTGCCACAACCCCGACCACCCTATAGAAAAGATTTATTTAATTGTGCCTTGGTTGTTTTTAGTTCCTTAATGTTTTGACATGCGGTAAAAAAGGTTGTGGCTCAAGAAAGTTAATTAGACTGCACCCTCAGTTCGCGCTTAGTAAAGTTGCAAAAGCCAGCAAATTTTTTAATTACAAATTAACTACGAAGTTATCACTATTTTGTAAATGATGGTCAGTATTTTACTATTTGACATATATTTGCTTGAAAGGTTCCAGATAAGTCAGTCAACCCCATTCTATGTAGCTTAAACTTTAGTTAGAAAGTGTAACTTGATAAAAATAGTGTACACTACCATACATGTACACGGGGACTCGGTTTGGGGGGGCTTGTCCCGAAATTTTCGACATTTTAGGGGGGCTTGTCCCGAAATTTTCGACATTTTAGGGGGGCTTGTCCCGAAATTTTCGACATTTTAGGGGGGCTTGTCCCGACATTTTGTCCCAAAAACGCGAAAATTTCCAATTTTTGCCTAATTCCTATATTCCTATAATTCCTATATTTTTAGCGATATTTTCGTGTTTTTGGTTATTTTTGAAGCATTTTACGGCGATCTGAAGCGATTTTGGGGTTTCAGAGAGGGGGGCTTGTCCCGACTGGTCAAATCTGAGGGGGGGGCTTGTCCCGGAATTTCAAATCTGGGGGGGGGGGCTTGCCCCCCCCATGTACATCTGTGTACACTACAAAGTTTAAACTTGAAGTGTGCTAAAATTTGCCAGCACATTGTCAGCTTTCTGCAGCAGAAAGTTAACCTTTTCATGCCTTGCATTCTATTTGGAAACTTAAATTTAAAAAAAATTTATCTTTATTTTTGATCTTTAAAAATTTTTAGAACGTCAAATGTCATCTGAAATACCGAGACCAGACCACCCTATGGCAGGTCTCGGTGTTTCTACCGAGACCGAGACCAGCCTAATCTGGGTTTTTTTTACGAGAACGAGACCGAGACTGGGACTGCCAGCCCTGCTGTATGGGTTGGTAAGTTGTAGTCAAAATTTGCATTTCACTCACTGTTTACGTCACCGAGTCATGTCTTGTATGAAAATAACTATCCCTCTGCTTAGTGTCTGGTTTTCAATCGGGTTTTGTAGCACATTATAGTACGTCCTTTATTGTCAGATGGCTGTCAGTCGCCAGAGCAGGGGCGCTAGATTTGATGCGAAGTGGTATTTTTTATGCGTCACATTTGTTGTGGGTAGTAATTTTATGCAAAAAGTGTCATTTTAAGCATAAATTCGCCAAGCGGACACTTTTAATGGCGTATCAAATTTGAAGAAAACTGTTAAGGGGGGGCTCTGAGTAACTTCTAATAAATCAAATTGCTAAGTTGCGCTTTACAAAACTGTTTTAAAAAGTACTAAAAGCCATCACCCCCTCCTAAAAATGACGCAGTTTTTTACCTTTTTTGACCAAAAATCACCGATTTTGACGATTTTTGGCGAGGCTGATCAGCAGTTCGCTTCCCATAAAAACGTGATAGATGGGCCCGTATTGTTTTCGCCATCTGCTGAAGGCCTTGAATGGCGCGTCGGGCTCGGCATCCAGTAAATTTCCCACTATGGGATAGCCTGTGGGGCCGGGTGGGGCATTTGGGGGCAGTTTGGGCCGTCCCAATACAAAAATTAGGCCCAAAATGTAAATTATGACCAAAATAGCAATAGCAACGATCATTTTGTCAAGTTCAAAGCGCTGTAGCAAGATATGGGAGCTATTTTGTTACCCAACAACAATAGGTAAATAATTTTATGATGGTTTTCAATAACCAGTTGCTTGACAAAGACTTTACTTTGACAAAGTTCACGTGTATTCTAATCAAGTTTTGGTGTACTGTTTATACATTACTTAAATTTACCATTCCGAGTAAACGAATAAATACAGAGGGGGCTTTTCTGCAAAAAATTGAGTAGTATATACTAACTGAAAAATTAAATGTTCGATCTAGCTATATATATATTTCTTGTATATATATATATATATATATACCCTTTATCACTATTTTAGTGTTAACATAATAGCACGTTAAAAAACAATTATATACTTAGATCAGCTGCTTAAAAATGTGATAAGAAAACGGTTCAAAGATTATTGTGGAATCAGACCAGCTGTTTTTTGTTTAAGGCCGGTTCACGCTCGTCCTTTTCCCTGTCCTTTTGTTCTTTTCTCGTCCTTTTGTCGTCCTTTTCTCGTCCTTTTGTCGTCCTTTTCTCATCCTTTTGGTGTCCTTTTCTCGTCCTTTTGTCGTCCTTTTGTGCGTGTCCTTTTCACTTGTCCTTTCGAAAATTTGAGTCGTCCTTTTTCCCTGTCCTTTTGTACTTTTGTCTTTGTCCTTTTGTCCTTGTCCTTTTGTCTTTTTGTCTTTGTGCTTTTGTGCGGACGTCCGAATGATTTCGTCCTGACGTCCTTGTGAAAATTATTTTTGTCTTTTTGGGGTCGTCCTTTTGTCTTTTTGAGAAGTACAACACTGTTGTACTTTTGAAAGTGTCCTTTTGTCCTTAGCCAATCAGAGTCATTTAAGTTTTTTACCGATGATATTAGCGTCTGCTTAATTTTAACTAAACAATTTTATATTGTTTGACATGGGTGTTTTAGGTATGTCAGGTATATCTTTTTCAAAGTTTTTAGTGCTTAGAGTAATTTTTATGTTACTTCTGTTCTTAATGGTGTTAGCTTTAATTTGCTTTCAAATGTCTTCTGAAAAAAATTTTACTTAAATGTTGATCGAAGACAACGGCCTTTCATCTACAACCCGAAAGCGGAAAGCCATTCCAACAGGACTGCACTTAAGAATACGAATATAATACACTTAACAAAACATATGCAAATTAACAAAAATCAAAAACAACAAAAAGTTTCAAAAGACACTGATAGCAAAAAACAAAAAAGGTAAAACAAAAGAACTGGAGCTGATGAAAAACGAGCGCAACTCAAGCCAAACCAGTGTCTCATGGTCACATGACTTCAAACATTTCGTAAATAGTCTTTTTGTCCTGGGAAGATGTCCTTTTATCAATTTTACGAAAGGATGAGCGCAAATCAAAAGTTTCCAAGAAGACAAAAGGACAAGTAAAAAGGACGAGAAAAGGACGACCAAAGGACAAATAGACATTTATAAAAGGACGACAAAAGGACAAAAGGACAGTTTCAAAAGGACGATAAAAGGACAACAGGACAGCTGTAAAAAGACAAAGGAAATTCATCAAAAGGACGTCAAATTTTCTTCAAAAGTACAAAGGACAAAAAGACAAAAATGAAAAAGACGAGCGTGAACCGGCCTTTACGGTCAAAGGTTTTCTTTAACGTTTGCAAACAGTGGAAAAAAAGTACAGCTTTTCCTAAACGCAAACTGTAATGTGCCGCTAAGAATGCATTGAGAATGAATGACTGACACGTTTTTCGGGAAGTTGACAAGTTGTAGAAAAATACATAGGAATTTCACTCACTGTTTAATGGAGGTATGTATATATGTGTTTATGAAATTAAGTGTTCCGCTGCATACCTAATTCTGGTTCTGTAACTGCCACTCAATCTAGTATTTAATAATAATTTGTGGTTTCTTTATTGACAGATGCACTAAGGTCTGTAGTCGTCAGAATGGGACGCCAAAGCATCTGCAAAAATGGTCTTTTAGTGTCATAATTTTAGCGCCATTTTTTGCTCTTTGCACTGGTTTATTTATCTGTTTATGTTTCTTAAGTAATAAGTATTTAACATAGTCATAAGTCAGCTGGCAAAGTTGTCAAAACGTGCCATACGATTATACCCAAGACTGTTCTATCAAGATCAAGAGTATACCAGACACAATCACACATAGCAGACATTTTACAAGTGGTACTACAGTATAATCTTTATAAGGATGTATCTTTTGACTTGTTTATGTACTTGATTTCTCTACGTTTATATACGTTTTAGCATTGAGACATCTGGAAATTGGTGATTCTTGAGAAAATACGTGGCAGGTAGGATGGAAATTTCAATAGGGGGGTCCGGCTCTGGCCTTTAACGTCAAAACCTAAGGTCTCTACGTCTAAGGCGTTCTATGTTAATAGGTAATTAGAACAGCGTAACAAGGTAATTAGAACAGCGTAACAAAACTTTTTACACGTATTTATATACTTAGGTGAAAATGTTGCCTGTACTCTGCGTTTGAGCTAAGACTGCCTTTTATGCATTCCACTTATGTAATTAAGAAAAGAACAAATTACAGCTATCAAGAGCAGAGATGCACGGGGGGAATCGGCGAGGGGGGTGCCCGACCCCTGGAGGAAGGGTGTGGTCCCTAGTTTTGAACATTTTTTGGCGACAGTCGAAAGTTTTTCACAATTTTTTGATTTTCAACTCATTTTTGGGGTACTTTTTTAGCCGCAGGCGAAATTTTTTTTCAATTTTTTACGCATTTTTGGGGCACTTTTTGACCATCAGAGGTGGTTACGGGTCGAGGGGGGTGCCGGATGTCTGAGGGGGGGTGCCGACCCCCCTCAGGGGGGGGGGGGGGGTGGATACTCCCCCGTACCCCCCCCCTATGTGTACATTGAGTACATTGATTAGCTGCTACAACGACAACACAAGCTGTTTCTAGTGTTCAATGTTTGTTGCTGACATAGAACTCGTCTATTTTCGTCAATTCCGTGTGTACGTTACCCGTTTTTAAGCTGAAATTTTGTTTGTTTTGCAACCGATGGTCCAAAATTTACTTTTTCTTCTTTTTTTGTCATCTTATTTTACGTATTTTAGTGATGATATCGGTGCTCCGTTGAGTCCAGAAATGCAAGAAGTCAGCTGCTATCTTGATCGCGACAGTCTCATGCCACCGCAAACCAAGTGGACTCTGGTAGATATCAGTTGTAGCTTGACTTTTTGTGGAAATGTTTCATTTTCGGGCACTCTAGGCTGAATTTCATATAAATGCTGATCTTCAAAGAAGTGTTTTTGGGTAACATTAGCTAAACCGATTTATCAAGAGTACGTAGAAGGCGGGGGCTCAGTAGCTGTGCACTGGGGTCGACTAAAGTTTGACCAAAAATTGCTTATTCCTAAGACGAAACTGGTGGCGTGGTTTTTGTGACTGTACTCTTGATGCCCCCAATTTGTCTTTTCGTAATGAAATCGCGTGTTTCTTTTTGTCTCAGGCTCCACCAATTTTTGGTCAGACTTTAGTTCCCGATTCGAATGCTCCCCTGACTCCACCCAGGTCTGTTATGGTCGAAAATCGGCAAAATTTCGTAGCCTAGGCGGATGCCAGTTTGAACTAGGGACTGACTACCGTATCAAGAGTACATATTCGGGTACTCAGAAGTACATAAGAAGAGTAAGAAACTACTCCAGCTGCCTGTCAAAAACTGTCGAAATTGGGCAACTTGTTGAACAAAACTGTAGCAAGTCAAAGGCGAGTTGTATTCCAATCGGCTAATCCAACTCTACTAATTTAAGTAAGTAATTTATGTAACATTTAACAACCTGTCTGACTATACCACTGTCCACAGATGTACATGGGGGGGGGGCAAGCCCCCCCAGATTTGAGATTTCGGGACAAGCCCCCTCTCAGATTTGACCCACCGGGACAAGCCCCCCTCCTTGATGCTAAAAGAAAGGTGCCCGAATACTCAGAAATTGCACCAGATTGCCGTAAAATGCTTCAAAATTTAGCAAAAAGCGAAAAAATTGCTAAAAATAGCCAAATTTTGCTGAAAATTTGCATTTTATTGGCAAAAATTTGAAATTTTTGCGTTTTTGTCCGCTCAAGCCCCGAAACATCGGGACAAGCCCCCCCTAAAATTTCGAAAATTCAGGGACAAGCCCCCCCCCCCCAGACCGAGACCCTGTGTACATGTATGCCACTGTCGAAAAATTACTAGAAAAACATTTTATGTACCACTTCTATCCAGCATTTAATACGGGAATCAACCGAACACTCATGATGCACCTGAGTCCATTGTGTCTAGACCGAAAGTTGAAAAATTTTCGAAAATTCTTCTACTCGACTGTTCATGACCGAAGAATGCATAAAATGGCTGCAATGTTGATAACGTTTTTGACGAGCGCAATTGCTTACGTTTTTCAATAAGAATACAATTAACAAGCACGTTTTGCGAGTAAGGTTAAACTTATTTTAGATAGACTGCGTTGGGACTTGCTTGCAGTGTTGAGGATATTCTTCGAATATAAAACGCGGCACTTGTTAAAATTTTTTGAAACCAACATATTTTAAAACAAGCACTTTTGTTGACGAGCCTACATGCTCGTGACTGACAGACTGTTAGTATTATTTTACCGTTTCGGTAAAATTTAGCGCGGCGTAGACGTATATACATTGTGTTCAAAACAACTGCAATACTGCAGCAATAGCGCTAAAAAATCAAATGTGGACTGAGGTCCTGCAGCAACTGTTGAGTCGTGCAGTCTATCCTGCCCTGAATACAATATAAGTTTCATACTGCAAACGGAATTATAACTACAAGCAAGAGTCCATAATAGCGTCTCACTCTTTATAGAAGAAGAGTGACACACTCTCCAGCCTGCCTGTGTTCTAGCACAGACAGATGCGCTGGTCGTTTTCAGGCTACATGTTGACATTCTGTGCAACATGTGGTTGGCCAATCAGCGCGTAGATTCTCTGCGTAACACACTTTAGTATATAATCGCTGATGCGTTGATAAGCATTAAGATAGGGTAAAAAGCTTAATAACTCATTATTTATTCATAGTCTGCTTGCAAAAACATTAAAAAATGTTTGCAAATACCTTCAAGGATATTTTGGCAAACTTTCAGCGAAATTGATTGAGAAACTTTTGAGATATAAACTTTTCTGAATTTCTTAAAAGTTTCTCCATCAATTTCGCTAAAAGTTTGCCAAAATATCCCCAAAGGTATTTGCAAACCTTTTTTAATGTTTTTGCAAGCAGACTATAAATGAATAATGAGTAATTAACCTTGTATCCCTATCCCGTTTTATGATTGGAGCACGTGCACAGGCGTCTGCCAATCAGAGAATAGAAGCTCGCTTCTGATTGGCCAGTCACATGTTGCATAGAATGTCAACATGTAGCCTGAAAACGACCAGCGCATCTGCCTGTGCTAGAACACAGGCAGGCTGGAGAGTGTCTCACTCTTCTTCTATATAGAGTGAGACACTATTATGTACTCTTGCTACAAGTTATGTCCATCTGCACGACTGACGACGAGAAATGAAGCTGCTATAAAACAACTGGTGAATCCCTTTTATCGCTTCAAAATTTTTACATGTTTAAAATTTTTACATGACAGTTTTTGAAATTCAAAAAGTACGAAACAGGCATCTTCCTCTAGACACATTTCCGATGATACGACGCACTCATTTACCCCATCTTACGTAACTCTGCAAAAGTTCATAAATCAGTGTCTATGCAAACTGCATAGTGCTTTCTCATTCTCAGACATCACAGCTGATGCACAGTCGATTATCGATTTGTTTACACACGCATAGCGACACGCACACTCCCACACGTCACACACACACCCACGCACACATCATTTTGTATCGGACAGGCAGCTGCTGCTCAGCACAAATTGGATGTCAATGCACTGAAACTGTGCATGATTTACATGCAATTTTCGTTTCAGTGCATTGACTGAGATTAGTATGCGCGGCCGCTGAGGCCGCCGCGTAAAAAGAGCCTTCTGTTCGAATCAAGACACGATTATGTGCTCTTGATACCATGCATGTAATTAACTAAATCATTGATCATTATAAAAAAAGCCAGTGGAAATTTTTTAGATCATCACCAATGCGGAATCAGAAGACAAGGTTTGGTATCCTATTTACCAACGAGTGCGCTTAAAACATGGCAGCTCGGAGCATTTTCTAAAGGTTTTTGATACAGTAATTTTGATACAGTAATGACGAATTAATTTAGTATGGATTGCTTGGTGTTAGTAGTAGCTAAAATTCATAGTGAAATAGTGGGAAGATACTTACTATTATAAACATCAAAAACATACTTATTAGCTGTCACATAGGGCCTTTTCATAAATTAATATTAACTGTATTAGTTTAACTAGATCAACTTCATAACTCAACATAAGATCAACTTGAATTTATAAAATTTTCAAGCAAATGCAGATGACGTGGTTTAGTCGTTTTGCAAAGTTTCATAAACTTTCGTAAATCTTATGTTTTGTTACTGAAGTTAGGTGGTAAGTTAATCTAGTTAATCTGATCCAGTTAATATAATTTGTGAAAAGGCCCTTAGGAACGCCGTCAATTTTAACGAATTTATAATCCTTTAAACATTTGCAATAAACGTTAAACATAAGCTTGTGGCTCAGAAATGGCAGTTGTTACTACCTAATGATTTCTTCTAATGCCCGTCCATATTTGTCCTTGTTCCTATCGATTTTCCCTAAGCAATGGAAAGAAAACTACATGGCCAAAATTTTCGGCCAAAAGTCGAAGTCACTACTAGATGGCATGCAAAAAAATTAGCCGAGCCGCTTTTGCCAATCTCTATAGCAGCTGACCGAAATGTGTCGGTGTCCTTCTTCTTGTGTCCGCAAGGACAAGTATTAACCGGGCTTTTTCTGATCACGTATTATTGCATTTAGCAAGAGTACATAATAGTGTCTCACTCTGTATAGAACGAGACACTCTTCAGCCTGTGTGTTCTAGCGCAGGCAAATGCGCTTATCATTTTCAGCCCACATATTTAAGTTTCATTAAACATGTAGATGGCCAATCAGAAGCGAGTTTAAGTTGAAGCCAATATATTTTTGCTGAAAGTTTATCAAAATGTCCACAAACGTATTTGCAAACATTTTGTGATGTTTTAGCACCTAAATAATGTATTGAAAATGAGTTATTAACGTTTTGTCCTCATCTTAATGCTTATCAACGCATCAGCGATTATATACTAAAGTGTGTTACGAAGAGAATCTGCGCGCTGATTGGCCAGCCACATGTTGCATAAAAAGGCAGCATGTGGCTTGAAAACGACGAGCGCATCTGCTTGCGCTAGAACACAGGCAGGAAGGAGAGTGTCTCACTCTTCTTCTATAGAGGTGAGACGCTAATATGTACTCTTGGTCAGACGTCTATGCCCGTGCTCCCTTCTTCTGTATAGAGTGAGACACTATTATGTACTCCTGCATTTAGGTATCTCCTCACCAGTTAGAAAGTTTGGGCAAGGAGGGCCAATTCGAAGTCGGAGCTTATGCGTTTCCAGAAGGAGCAGATTCGGACTGGATTGTGGAAGAGCATCAACCATTAGATTCTGGTAGTATAAAATAGCACATGTGGTGTGATGATTTCGTAGTTTTGCCGGCTGAACGGACATACGGCTGTAAATATGAATCGACCCTTAGAAGGACTTATTTTTATAAGGTGTTAGTCCGTTCGTTACATTATGGCATGTTCCCCCACCACCGGAGATAGATTCAAT
>JASANF010003634.1:0-17356 GCA_030248245.1 Trissonchulus sp. WLG1_4 | reverse complement strand
ATTATTGCACTAACCAAGGTTAGAGAATAGCTTATTCTCCAGCTATTCTCTTGCAGTGTGCAAGTTATTCCTGATCTAGACCAGGAATAGCTGAAGAATAAGCTAATAACTTTTAGAAAAAATAACCAATTTCCAAAATTTTTTTCTTATTCATGTTTATTAGGCTTATATAATGTTTATTTAACGTAAAAGTAACAAAACAAAAAAGTTGGAGAATAAAACCTCGAGAATAACTATTCTGGAATAGCTCGAGAATAAGAATAGCTCGAGAATAAGTTGGTGCAATTGGCCGTTAGTAAATCCGATTTCCTGCAGCTAGCTAATTGCCTGAATCGTAGACCACGCCCGAATCCCAGAATTTGTCGGCCCGGCACTGCGAAACATGCTATAAGAGCGTTTTTGCCACGATTGGGCATTAACGTCGACTTGCCCAACCTTGATCTTTTCACATGACAGTTTGAGTACCCCTGACTGCTGAGAATTAAGTTGTGTTACCCTATTATTAGTATTTTAGCTTCTTGAGAAGCTTTGAATTTGGCATTAAATCATCACATTTTGTGTTTCATGTCTCATTTGCATAATGCCATGATGAAGAACAGCGCTGATCCAACGTGACCACTCCGCATCACAGTAACCAATCCGGGAAACTCATTTGAATTATGTGCCATTTACCGCGGGCAACATTTTATATATATTTCGCTACATTTCTGGCCGGCTACATTTGGCTTTTGGGCATTTTGGTGCAAAAATATCTACTGAAACATGAAAAACAAAACGATTTTTTGAATCTGCAGGCCACATCTGACCTAAAATTTGCTCCCCTCCCGTCTGCGATCAGTAATGTGGATCTGAATTTGCCTATGGATCGTGAACTGTTGAAAAATATGGACCCTTTTTGCCAACAAATGGCTGCAAGACCGGCTATTAAGGTGAAGTTTTGTGTAGTTTAGAGTGTCAGGTTATTTTATGGATATGCCCGAGTGTTTGAAGGGATAGATTTGGAATTCTAGATTTATAGAAATTATAGATTTGTGCAGCCTTCGAACCTAAGCCACGCTGGTAAAGATTGGCCAGAATTCATTTTTTAAAATGTTTCCAAATTTAAGTCTTTTCGTGAAATATTAGTATATATATCAGTATATTATATTCTTTTTTAAATGTAGCCAAAAAGCTTTTTAAATGTGTCCAGAGTTTTTTTAAAATGTCGCCAAAATTTATTTTTTGCCAATCTGGCCGAAATCTTCTTTTATCCAATATCAAGAGTACATAATAGAATATAATATTATATCCTATTATGTACTCTTGCCAGTATGAATTTCCAGATTTGTGCGCCCGACCCCCAGTCCCAAGACCTGGACCTTTTCCTGCGCATCAGTCCCTACGTCAAGTCCACCCTTGGCCAAAGTCCCGAGGCCATCTTTTTGGACATTGCCTGTGGCCTAGGCCAGTTCAGTCTGTTGGCGGCCAGTCTAGGCCACAGTGTTGTGGCCAGCGAAGGAAGGCCTGATCTTGCTCAACGGTTTCAGAGAGCTGCTCAGTTGAATGGTCAGTGGGCTTGGCTTTATATAGGAAACGTATGACACTGTTCCTATGTACTCTTGGTATGATACTCTTCCTATTATGTGCTCTTGGTATGACACTCTTCCTACATATTATGTACTTATGGTATGAAACTCTTCTTATTATGTATATACTCTTGGTATGACACTCTTGCTAAGATGCTATTGTGTACTTTTGGTGTGAAACTCTCATATTGTAATACTTTCAGCAATTGATCTACTTATATTTTACTGCAATCTTTTATTTTTAAGTAAGTAGAGAAGTATCGGTCAATAAGCGTTATCAATTTGAATTGTTTTTTGGACATGGAGAAGTTTCGTGTTTTTAGATTTAATAAAAAGTATCACTTTTATCCGGTCCTCATTAACAGATGTGGAACTGGCTCACTATAATTCTTCTCACCCGGTTGGCAACGCAGTGTCCTTTGCCCAATTGCTAGCGTTTGTAGATTCTGGAAGCAGTCTCATAATTCACACGAATCTGCAGGTAGTTTCCTAGGGGCTGTTCACAAATTCGGATTAATTAACTGGATTTGATTAACTGAATTAACTACTATAACTCGACATAGACTTTTAGTAAATTAGTATCTTTCCAAAAGTTTGCACTTTTATATACTCGAAACAGATGAGCAACTGTGTCTAATTCGAAAACGGTCTCTGTGTTGAGTTATTCTAGTTAATTCAGTTAATCTAATCCAGTTAATCCGAATTTGAGAACAGGCCCCTCGAATGCTCTGCTATTTATTCTGCGGTTCAGAGTTCAGCCTTCAGATTAGGCCGAAAATACGAAATCAGCTAGAAGCAATCTGGGGTAAGAAACAAGTTTACTAAAACAAGCAGAAAAACAAACTGTAAACATGTAAAATGGAAATACAGCGTAAAAACTGCTGATCAAATCAATTTCAGAATTATTGGCCGAGATTCACGAAAGGTGTCTAACTGTACTCTCGGTCTAATATTTTTGAATGGAATAGACCATCGTAATGGAAAATTCCATGCGAATTTCGTGTAACCACATGTTCGACTTAGACTGTGTTTACTGTTTATACCTTCTGTAAATCCAACCCATTACGTCCTCTGCTTTTCTTGATCCGTTTTTCTCCAGTTCGTTTGGTGTCATTTTTATCTAATCTAATCTGTTTCTCTGTGACGCACAACGAATTGGTGTCTATAATTTTCAGGGAAACGATTGCGAACTATTCGCGGATGTGGACAAATTCGGTGCTTTAATCGCTCGAAATAATCTGGTGGCCGTGATCATGAATTGGTCGAGTGAGTCTCGCTCGAGAGCTAGTCAAAAACTGGACTGTGTTCGATCCATGGTCGATACATTTCTACAGTACGAGTATCGTCCCTATGGGAATTTAGTTCCGGACAAACCCGTGTCAACGCTGGCTCTGTTGAGCAGTCTAAAGATTTTGAATCCGAATGCGGTCGTTTTTGAATATATTATTTGGCGAAAGTGATTTTTAATGTTTTTATTTAGTTTTGTGTTATTTTTTGCGCAAATACACATGAGGCAATGTGCATTCTCTCAGTAAGTCAATGATTTCTTATAGTTAAAGAGAAAAACTGTTCAGAGTTTTGATAATAGCAGAAATATATAGCTGATATTGGATTTGCACTCAGCTCTTAATGTTTATGATGAAGCAATTTTTATTAGTTGTTACAGTTGGTTGTTTATTGTTTATTACAGTAAAACGGTGCCATGTTTTTGTACGATTTGATGACTAGGTTGTATGTTAGTTTTGTGTGTATATATTTCACAGATGAAGTGAGGCACACACGTTGTAATTATGATAATTAGTGGACAGAAAATGCTAGAGTGTCAAAGGGCGATATTCTGATTAACATAAGGATATTTTTTGTTTTTTTTTAATTTTTGAGACTATATTATTGTATTAACCAGCAAATCGGTCCCTAGAACAACAACCGGCTAACTTACAAAAAGTTGAAAA
Organism: Trissonchulus sp. WLG1_4; assembly: GCA_030248245.1. Classification (NCBI taxonomy): domain Eukaryota; kingdom Metazoa; phylum Nematoda; class Enoplea; order Enoplida; family Ironidae; genus Trissonchulus; species Trissonchulus sp. WLG1_4. Next base: position 13,839 of record JASANF010003634.1, on the reverse strand, counting down.
TGAGAAAATCGACTTTAAAGTTTGCAGCATTTTGATCAAGCATTTATTCAACCATTTTTTACAAGCAGTAGCTTAAATTAAACCTCAACTTTTGTTCTATTTTTCTGTAAAATTTCAACAGAAAAGCTTTAACTGACAATTTTTCCAAAGCAATCTTAAAACTCTCATCTGCAGTTGGCCGGTTGTTGCAGCACGAATTTTACACATGTTTGATGGTTTGGCCGGTTGTTGCACTGACACATACATGATGAAGATCAACAGTTAGCTGCTTTCCAACCTGATGCACCAAGAATTTACGCTGACATCATGAATGCTCTAATTTGGCACAGACATAGTAGAAGGTACTACCTAATGAGTTTCGAAAAAAGTAAGGAGCTAAATGCTGTAACTAAATAGTATTTCACCAAATTCAACTTGTACGAAAAAAGTACAACAACCGGCCAACTGAAAAGCTGCTCTATCTTCGCACAAAATGCAAGTTGGAGCACAAAATTAGCACCACTGGATAGAGCATCATCGATTGTACAAAAGTAGCTACTTAACTCCATTTTTTCAAAAAATGAAGTTAGCCGGGTGTTGTTCCAGTGACCGAAATATTCCTTTAGACACGACATTTCTTTGCAAGTTCTTTCATGTGAAACCTATTAACCTGAAATTTCGCTTCAATGTAATAGACGTATAAGTGGAGATACTATGTAACAAAGCGAGATTCAGATGTTCGGTATCCAGGGGTGGACACGCGTCGTGGGTACCCGCGGGCCGGGTTGGGTATAGTGAATGTCGCCGGCGTGAATTTTCGGCCGGGCAGCCACGTTTAACAGATCGACCAAGTTAGGCTGGAATAACAGTCCAGCAGGCTTAGTTAAGGCCGGGTTCACACTGGCACCTGCACAAGCACAAGCACAAGCACAGCCGGTTGACACTGCAGAAAATTCTGCACAAGCACAAGCACAAGCACAACGCTTGTTCAAAAATTTTATCTTTTGCACAAGCACAGCCAATCAGCGTAGAGATTTTGTAGCTGTCAGTTTGGGTATAGTCATAAATGGCGCAAAATTAAACGGAAAAGTGTGATTTTTCGGAGTAACCCTTCTCGAAATGAATCTTATATTTACTGAAGAATGTATTGCGTTCATTTTCTCTTTCTTTCTCTTGATTTTAGTTTCGTTTCAGTTTTAAAATCAAACTGCGTTTTAGTTTTATTTTTGCCAGTCTTTGTAGTTTAATTTCTTTCTTCCATAAAAAAGTACGAGAAAGTTTCAAAACTGCAAAAATTTTAGCCCAAAATTTCGAATTGATAACGAAACTTTTGAATAGAAAAGACGTTACACTGGCGCGCTTCAATTTGATTGGCTGGGCTTGTGCTTTTCCAGTGTGAACCCCTAGGCGTTGTGCTTGTGCTTGTGCTTGTGCCTGTGCTTGTGCTTGTGCTTGTGCAAGTGCCAGTGTGAATCCGGCCTAATAAGCCGAACTGATACTCTGGATTTGGAAGAATTGATTTTTCTCTAATTTCCGCTGGGCCGATTGGCCGGCCGACCAAAATTCTTTGGTGGCCACTTCATGCGTGTGTCGCTGAATATTTTCTGACCCGCGAAATGTAAAAAAAATGCCATGAAATCCATTAACAACGTGAGCCGGCTACAGAGTAAATTGTTCGAAAAAGACTTTGGCTTTTTCGAAATTTAAATAGGTTTTGTTGTCATGTAAATAGATTTTGTTGTCTCAGAAATAATGTACGTAAGCTTTTGAAGTTTTGAACATGAATCCGAGGTCCATTTTTGCCTGGAATACTCCGTTCACCTTTTACGATTCTTACGTAAGCTGGCTTTTGCCTCGAATAGAAGGTTTTTTGCTTATGTAGAATAGAGGAAACATTGCTTGGACTAGAAGGTTTTTTGCGTAAATAAGACTAGAGGTTTCTTTTCTGATCGGCAACTCTTTGTTATTTATCGGCGTTTTTGTTTTTATTTGTTCATAAGTTTTCTAATGTCTAATGTAAGCCCTTTTGATATGATTTTCTTGAGTTGACGGTTCAAAGCTCTAAGGAACAAAGATACTTTATGAATGAATTTAATGTATAAAGCGTAATAAAAAATACTTTTTCGGTGCTGCTCAGGGCGTCACTTTTTGTAGTCGATACCATTCGCCAAGTAACACGCAGAAGGTTCATCTTTTGTTTATATCAGTGCATAAATATAATCCTAATTGTCTTAGTCATTTTTGCATAAAATTTATTTTTGATTTCATATTTAGGCGAAGTTTAATGATAAGCAAATTTGAAAGTAGACTGAATTTTGGAAAACTTTGCGTTTGTGAATCGTACTTTTTTATTAACGTTAATTAAATTAAATTATATCATCAAACTGTTGACGGACCCGAAACTTATACATATTATACGATTTGTTTACATGCAACACCCAACGCCGAAAAGTTAAACCCTGAGTAAACAATAGGAGGGGCGATGTTCCGTAGTTTAGAGTTTTTCAAGTGGAAAATTTATGGGGGGGGTCATGATTTTGAAAACGCGTTTCAACAGTGGTCAGAACGGTTTTTTTATCAAAAGGAAATTGTGCCTCAAAATTTTGGAAATACCTGCAGAGTTGAAAAACTCCACAACTAGGGGGTGCCTACCCAATGCTGGCTGGGGTGGCTTTTTTTTGGCAATGCTAAGCCGATTATGTAATCAGTGACATCAAATTGTCTCGGGTAAACCTGACTTAGCCTAATTTAAGTCCTGATAAAAACTGCTTACCCCTGGCACTGTCGAATTCCACTCTGTAGGGCCATTTCTGCTTTAGCTTATCAATCAGGTTTGGGTAGGTACTCTTTTTGTTTGAAAGATGTTTTTTATTTTAGACTAGAGTACGTAATCAGTGTTTCTGGCGCCTTTTCTAAGGATATAGCTATTTAAATTTAAATTTCTTTTGCTATAATAACACGGCACAAAATTTAATTATTGACATAGTTAATTGAAAATTTTTAATTATGCAGGTAACTTGGATTATCTTGGAGTTACATAGTCAATTTTTCTTGCGTTTTTTGTGTTTTGTTGTGTTTTTCACAAATGAATGTAAGTTTAATCTGAGAAGTTTAGTTGTGAATAAGACTTGCCGCAAAGTGTCTGTTCGGGTCCATTTAGTTAGGTATTTGGTAACTAGGGTTAGGTACGGTTACATGGAAAGGATTGTGTACGTACACTCGTGTAAGCTAATCATGGATGTGGTAGTGTGTGTAAACAGTTAGGTGTTACAGTGTGTACACTTTAACTTGAACAATGTACGTGGACTATTTGTTACCGCAGTTTATGTACGAGGTCAGTCTAAGCACTTTGTAGGTACAAGATATAGCCGGTTGACTTCAAACGGATTGTGTATGTAAGATTGTTACTGCTGTGTATTAATTACCAGGGGTGGACGCGGGTCGTGGGTACCCGCGGGTTGGGTTGGGTTGGGTCGTAAAATTTGAGCCGTAGGTCGACCCGCAGGTACCCACTGCAGGCTGCGCGGGTCGAAAAAATTTTTTCCGACCCGCGAAAACTGAAAAAACTACCATGTCGGACTCCAATTTTAAAAAATTACGTCTCCTTACTATTCCTTGTTATTAACTTTCTTGATATGCATGTCTACGAAAGTGCATTATGCTGCATTTATGTACTTGTGTAATATACTGTTACTGGAATAATATACTAATTGTTCCCATCTGTTATTTTTAATTTTTGTTGTCAGAAAAATTTTTTAATACGTCTCCAGTTGACCACATTTGACCAAAATTTGAAAAAACTCCATTTCGGTCCCCTAGAACAACAACCGGCTAATTTACAAAAAGTTGAAAATGAGAAAATCGACTTTAAAGTTTGCATCATTTTGATCCAGCATTTATTCAACCATTTTTTACAAGCAGTAGCTTAAATTAAACCTCAACTTTTGCTCTGTTTTTCTGTAAAATTTCAACAGAAAAGCTTTAACTGACAATTTTTCCAAAGCAATCTTAAAACTCTCATCTGCAGTTGGCCGGTTGTTGCAGCACAAATTTTACACATGTTTGATGTTTGGCCGGTTGTTGCACTGACACATACATGATGAAGATCAACAGTTAGCCGCTTTCTAACCTGATGCACCAAGAATTTACGCTGACATAATGAATGCTCTAATTTGGCACAGGCATAGTAGAAGGTACTACCTAATGAGTTTCGAAAAAAGTATGGCGCTAACTGCTGTAACTAAATAGTATTTCACCAAATTTAACTTGTACGAAAAAAGTACAACAACCGGCCAACTGAAAAGCTGCTCTATCTTCGCACAAAATGCAAGTTTACGCACAAAATTAGCACCACTGGATAGATCATCATCTATTGTACAAAAGTAGCTACCTAACTCCATTTTTTCAAAAAATGAAGTTAGCCGGTTGTTGTTTCAGGTGACCGATTTTTTCCTGGTGTCTACCGCCCCCAGACCCCGCAACAGTGAGTTTATTTAATTTAAATGACCAAATATACATTTTGTTATGTAAGCCACTTTGCCAATAAGTGTAAAAATAATTGGATTCTGGGGGCTGACGCCCTCAGATCCCGCAACAGTAAATTTAAGCAAGTAAGCAAAAAAGTAGACAACGTGCGATTCCTCCTTTTCAAAATTCTGGCTACGCCCTGTGTACTATGTACATGTGTACGTTATGGTTACAGAGTAGTGGGTCAAATAGGGTCGCGGGTCGGGTTTTACGGAGCGGGTTGGGTCGCGGGTTACCCACGAGTGTCGAGCCGCGGGTTGGGTTGGGTCGCGGGTCGAAAATTCTGACCCGCGTCCACCCCTACCTTTTATTGTAGCTTTTTTGTTTTGAGTGCTGCTTGAAGTCGTATTGTGGTCATAAGCTCCAAAATGTGCCTAACCGCTTAGGTGCGTAACCGTTTCTCGGCTACCGTCGGCAAAATTACTAAATAATCACCCCATATTCTGAATGTATATATGCACTCTATTAGTTGGCACGGTGTTCTCCTATTTTTTTGTGTTTTCGTTGAAATGGCATACATGTGGCTGTACCTTGGTATGAATCGACCCCAAAGGGAGTACAAAAAAGATATTGTGACTCAGTTCTATTTATGCAAAGTCTACGTGCTTTACATACAACAGTAGGTGATCTTTGGCGTAACCAGTATTTCATGATTACATTTTATTCAAGTATTGAATGTGTTCCGTAAACTTTTCCTGTAAAGCAGTTTTTCGAACCAAACTTTTTCACACAAACTTTAGTTTTGCGCAATGTTTTTTCGTTATCAAACTGTAAAATTTTATACACTAGCGTTAGTTTTCAAAAAGTTTCTGAAGTTCGCAGACCACTTATTTTGGTTTAGAGTCGCCACTAGGTAGATTTAAAATACAACTTCGTGCCAGTTCGTAGAAGTTTATCTCTAGTTTTCTGGTAAATATACCTAACCTGTAGAACGTAAAGCCAAGTTATTTTTCTGTGTGGTTTTTTTGTAAAAAAATTCAAATACCTAATCTTTCCTATTGGCCGACGTAATTTTTATTTGACCGCTCTGATTTTCTGCTGATATTTAGTGTACAGATTATGTTGTCTGGTTTCAAATAATTTAAGATACATAGAGTTATAAAAACTGTTCGATAGTTCAATATGACTTTTAAACTTGTTAATTTTTGTGAATGCTTATGAAAAACAAATTTCATTAGTATTACACAATTAGTATAAGTATTAGTATAAGTATATATAAGTAGTATAAGTATAAATATTATTAGTATAAGTATTAGTATTAGTGCATTAGTATAAGTGCACAATAGGAATCAATGGGTTATGGTGAAGAATAACGTACAAGAAACTTAAGGTGCTTTGGCTTGGAATTAGAACTCCCTCGTTTCAGCAAAGTGTAGTAAAACAAGCCCAATCTGCGGCAAAACCTTCAGTAAGCATCAAGCAAAAAGCTTTAAGTAAACTGACCAGAGGTCAGCTAAAGCCTGTTGTGCAGCGATATTTACCTGTCAAACGGTGGATTGCACTACATCGCAATAATTGACGAGTAGGTAGCTAAATCGATTTAGCTTAGGCTTAAATTTCTTAAATAAGTTCAATCCACTACACCAATGAAGATTATTGCAGTTGGTGCTTAAGAGTTAGTTGAATTAAGTAGATTGAAGTGAATTGTGGAGAAACTGTGCTGTAGCTCCGATTCAGCCGAGGTATAACTAAATCTATTCAACTGGAAATTAGCTCCAACTCAGACTTAAATTAATCCGATTTGGTGTAATCCACCAAAAATTAAGAATACAATCCATAGCCAGAGCATCCGAAACAGGAACTTCATCATTTATGATTTATATAGTGGCTTGTCTGCTAATTTACATATTAGTTGCATAATACTCCCATAATATTTACATTATGCCAACCAAAGTTTGTCATCACAGGTTTGTTTGGCAATCATAGTAGATACGAAGAAAGTATATACTGGCCTAGGTAGTATACGAAATCAGTAAAGAAATCAGGAAGTCAGTAAAGACTTCCAGATAACAGTCACAGCAATGTGACGCACGCGCAATACCTAAACTACATGAGCTAAACGCACGCACTGGAAAAGTTATAGCCGATTTCTATGTAACTTTTATGCTAGACAACGCTGTGACGCACGCGCAGTTAATCCAAAGTGCACAGCAAACAAACGCACACATCATACTATCCGCCAGAATCAAAATTAAAGACCTGTTGTGCTGTGGCACAACAGGAAAAAATCTATAGCTATTTGCAGTTTTATGTTTTCCATGTTACTGTGTTCATGAACTAGAACACAAGGGACAGACTAGGTCCAAATCTGTGATCAACGACCCAGTTCATTTTGCTTGTCAGCTCGGGTTGAAGAATTTTTTGGAATAAATACTGGAGTCTGGCATTAACTTTTACCTTTTTGGCAGTTTTCTCACAATTTTTAAATCATAACCATACTTGTATGAATGAGGGCCGGGGGGGAGGGTCCCGAAAATTTGGGCAAAATTTAATAAAAATGGCACTTTTTGGAAAAATTTTACAAAATTTGGCAAAAGTTAGGGTATTTTTTGTCGATCATGGAGGGGTTCCTATAATTTGACCGGATAGGCCCTCCAAAATTTTGACCCTGTTAAATGTATGTTTATAACAATCTTTCATAACTATGACATACCTACCGTATTTAACTAAAAATAAGAAATTAATGCAAAAAAATATTCTTCAATGAAACACGCTTCCTATAAGTCTGAAAACATACATACAGTCAATACCGACTTGCATGTTATATATGTACATACATTTCAGAATACGAAGTTTGAGGTTATCACAAAAGCTTCACAATAACATAAGTGTTCACAAAAGGTGAAGTTGACAGGTCATCATGACTAAATCTAGATCGGGTCGGATCGCGTGGACGGTTTTGAGCCGGTTAACCTATTCGTTAAAATTTTTTAGGCACGTTTCTGGCGTTGAGAAAGGAAAAAAGTCGACTTGAAAAAGTAAGAGAAGAAAAACAACTAGAAAAAAACGAAAAATAGTTATCATTTGATGTACATAACATCATTTTTTGTTGAAATTGAACTTTTGACCTAGAGTGCAAAGTCTTTAAATCGATGAAGTAAACAGTCGAATATGATGTTTGTTTAGTTAATGTTTACTTACATATTTGGGAATATGTAATTTTTATAGCACAAATAGTACAGTACCGACCAAAATAACTTACTTGTCACAGACCCCGGAGTCAAAGCGGAGCCTGAGTCCCTTGATTGCGGAGTCAAACTCGATAGTTAAATTTTAGGGTTAGACCGAGCCGGGAATTTCGGTGCCGAGCCGAGCCGAGCCGAGCCGGCCGGCTCGGCATGCCGAGCCGAGCCGAGCCGAGCCGGCCGGCTCGGCATGCCGGGCCGAGCCGAGCCGAGCCGGCTGGCTATGATTAATTTTGGGTTTTATCAAAATTTAGTCGTGCGCTCCGGGAATCAATGTTTTGGGGCACAAGTTTTTTTTAAGTGACAAATTTTGACTTATGTCAAGAAGCAAGGAAGGATTAGAGCTTTTATTTGATACTCATGCAGTTGGAGGGGATGGGGGAAGCTTCTTCCTAAATTCAGAGACAGCCGAGGGATTCGGGTCGCCAGTGGTGAAAACGCGAAGATAATTAAGCCACAGATAAGGCAGGGGTCTAGGGGCGGCAGCCCCCAGGAAAAAATGGAGATTTTTGAAATTTTTTGGCAGAATTTAGTCAACTGGAGACGTATCAGAAATATTTTCCGACAAGCAAAGTAAAACAAAAGATGGAAACATCATAGACAGTATATTACACAAGTAAGTTCCGCAGAATGTACCCTTGCAGACATGGACTGGCTTAACGAATAGTAAGCCACAAAGTCGCAGGGGTCTGGGGGCGGCAGCCCCCAGAAGAAAATTAGAATTTGTTGAATTTCAGGCCAAATTTTGTCAATTGTAGACCTATCAGAAATTTTTTTCGGCCGCTCGATAAAAACCAAAGGGGGGACCGTTGTAAACAATTTTTTCAGGTTCAACCAAATAAAGATGGGTCGCGACCCCCGTGACCCCCCCCCGCCGACTACGCGCTTGGCAGCGCAAAACCTACCACGGGAGGGGGGTACCCTAAATGTTTGCTACTTTTGGTGGCAAACTGCAAATTGTGCGAAAATTCAATAAAAATTCATCAATTTTCATATCGATAGCTACACAATGACGTCGACAAAAGGATTTAACTTGAAAGTACAGGAAAACCAGTATATAAATCTGAATTTTCTGTAGAATTAGACAGTAACATTTTTTCAGATAAAATTTAGAGTCTCTGAATTCTGGGTGAAATTATCTGACTGAACTTTGTCTGAATTATTCTGAAAATTATCTTAAATTCCTCTGAAAGTCTCTAAAATGCTAGAACTTGTTCATGTAACATCTGAAAAATATGTAACTGAAAAAAAATTACAGAAAATTCAGATTCCTGTGGAGGGCCAGATTTATTTTGACGTCCATTTTCGCCACGAAGCCGGTTTTTACCAACAATATTACTATATGTATTTAGTATTTATACGTTAACTTTTTTCACTTTTACTATCTTTTACTATATCTGAAGAACCATGAAATATTGCTTATCTTACCACCGCTTTTTCAGCTGTTGATTAACTGTTGACTGTGCAACGGGCGCCAGAGTGAAAAGTTGAAAAATTTACTAAGCTTTTCGATATTGCAATGCGGACAGCAAATTTATTAAAAATGTCGTTTTTGCAATGATATAAACGTAACACAAAACAGTATATTAAGCAAACAAATTGCGTCTAATACACACATATTCTTACACGAAGTAATTCCAATCAAAAAAAATTTGGGTAGGGCGGCCGCCCTCCCCCCGGGATGTACCGGTATGAGACAGCGGTTTTTTAACGGAAATACACAAAAATCGTAACAGAACAGCTCTTGCTTTTTGGATTCTGGGAAGAGTTTTTAAACTTTCGAAAGTTAGTTGTTGAAAATTCACGACTGTCTCAGCTCTCGGCCTGGCTCGGCAAAATTGCCGAGCCAAAGGCAATTTGCCGAGCCGAGCCGAGCCAGCGGTCTATCCCTAATATATATATATATATATATATATATATATATATATATATATATATATATATATATATATATATATGTGCATAATTTAACTACGTAATGCCAGTGTGTGTGTGTAGTAAGATTGATCATTTATCATTTCTGTACGGTCATGTGTCGCTGATAAGTAGTGGCTAACTGGTTCTACTTGTAGAACGATTACAGTTAGTACTATAAGTCAGTACGAAAGTGGCACGTTTTGCTGGTGCCTTAGTTTGGAGTTTGGATTTCGAGTTTTCCGCACCAAAATGCCCAAAGTCAGGGCACCCGCCAAACCTGCTCGGAAGCAGGTAATGACAAGAACCGCAAAAAAAGTCACCACAAAGGCTAAAGCGACGGTGACAACTCCAAGCCGGGTGCAGCAGCGACGTTTGGGGAAGGGAGCCAGGTCACCCCGCGGTCGGGAATCTAGCAGCGAAACTGGAGGTCAAGACCCTGCAGCCAAAGAGCCCTCACCGCCTAGTCTGCCCAGCCCGGAAGTTTCAAAACCAACACAACCCAGCATGGAGCAGATCCTAGATATGCCGGCCCCTTACACCAGGGGATATGTGGGCGTGGGAGTTGGAGCACCGGACTGGTTGGCAGAGGTGGAGTCCGTCAACTCCGAAGATCCATCCGGAGTTCACCAGGCTTTAGGTAAGCCATCGATTCCTAACAAAAGTCAGCTTACAGTCTTCGTCAACGATTCATTAAGAAAGAAAATTCTAGCCGGAGAGTTTATTGAACTGAGTGCTTTGCTCCCTCGTGCATCTTTTAGCTGCACGCAGGATCCAACTGAGGTCGTTTTGGACAGTCTGACTGGCACGTTGAAAGTCCACACTCCAAAAAAAATCAATAATTAGTTTCGATCAATGGCTTTCAGCGTTTTTAATTTATGCTTCAGTCATTCTGGAAACTCGACCTGAGCTGGGTGTTGAGTTGTTAATGTACGTAGAAAGAATCAGATTTGCTGCTACCAGCTTCTCTGGCACTGGTTTTGTAAAGTATGATGAACTGTTTCGTGCTAACAAAGCTAGAGGTTTGTACTCGTCCTTTGCGGAGGTGGATACAACACTCTGGACTTTGGTGTTTACGGGGGCGCAACCCCGTATCCAGGGTAAAAATGTACAGGGAAATCCAAACTTTAAAGGGGAGCCAAAAAAATCTTCACCCTGTTTTCAATATAATCGGTCGGGGGTTTGTTCTTTTGGGTCCAAATGCCGTTTTAGGCATGACTGTCAGCAATGTCGGGCTCAACACCCCTCATGTCTTTGCCCAAACAAAGGGACCGGTGGTGCAACTACTTCCGGGGGAAACAAATTATATCAAAACCCAAAAGCGGCGCCCAAAGCCCCAGGTAACGTCGGTTAAACCCCATATCTTCAACTGCACATCTCCATATGGGCTTTGGGAGGACCGTATGGTCCACACTCACATTAATATTTCTTTGCTGGACGAAGAATTATCTGGCAGCGTCAGTCCGGCCTTTAAGAATTACTTACTGAGGGGATTCCTTAATGGCTTCTGGATAGGTCATTTAGGGACAGAACAATCCCGTATATCCGCTAATCTTAAATCAGCTAGTGCCAATTGCGAAACAATCGACAAGCACATTGACAAAGAACTTACTGCTGGCCGCATAGAAGGTCCTTTCTCTGAGCCCCCGTTTCCCCACTTTCAGGTGCATCCTTTGGGTCTTGTTCCAAAAAAAGGCAGTGCCGAGTTTAGAATGATTTATCATTTATCCTTTCCCGACGGCGAATCTCTTAATGATAGGATTGCAATGGAACATTTTCCTCTTTCATACGATAACATTGACGATGTCGGAACTGTCCTATCCTCAATGCCGGTCGGGTGTTATATGGCGAAGTGGGATGTAAAGGCCGCATTTAGGAATATTCCCGTAAGACCACAAGACTATCATCTCTTGGGCTTGCTTTGGAAAAATAACTTTTATTATGATAAGTATTTACCCTTTGGTATGAGTAGTTCCCCTTGTATCTGGGAGCGCTTTGCCACAGCTCTAGAAGTAATTTTGAAACGTAAATACGGAGTCGAAAATATTCTGCACTTGATGGATGATTTCTGGATAACGAGCGAATCCTTCAGTAAATGCAACTTGCTCCTGAGAACTTCCTTACAGGTCTTTGACAACCTAGGCGTTCCCTTAGCTACCGAGAAAATAGAAGGCCCATCTCAGGTTCTTACCGTTTTTGGCTTGGAAGTAGACACAAATCACCGAACAATCAGACTTCCTAAAGATAAGCTTGAACATCTAAAAACCACAGTGCAAACTTGGTTTAAAAGAAAATCTTGCATTCAACGGGATCTGTTGTCTCTGATTGGTCAACTTTCATTCGCGTGCAAGGTCATAGCACCAGGCAGACCATTTTTAAGAAGACTAATAGATTTATCGGCGGGCAGTCGATCACTTTCTCACCACCTCCGTCTGAATCTCGAGGCTAGGAAAGACTTGAAAGCGTGGATAATGTTTTTGGAAAAATGGAATGGATGCAAGTATTTTACTGAAACGTATAAGCATACAAAATTGATAACAACTGACGCGTCCACTTCTTATGGCTGTGGTGGGATTTTAGAGGACAGATGGCTTTCAACGCCATGGCCGACTGAATTGAAGTTTCGAAACAAAGACAAGGTTTCTATTCAATGGTACGAGCTGGCAGCCGTCACCATTGCACTTTTTTTGTGGAGCGACATCTGCCACGGCTCCACTGTTATCCTTCAGTGCGATAATAGTGCGGTTGTTTACCTGATAAACAAACGCACTAGCCCAAATAAAGAACTTATGCATTTGTTGCGACTTATTACTCAACTCACATTGACAGCAAATTTTTGTGTTAAGGGGGTGTTCCTGCCAGGTTCTCAAAATGTAGGAGCTGACGCCTTGTCGCGGGGAAATTTTCAGGCCTTTCGGAAATGGGACGAACAAGAATCAACCACACGCGAAACGGCAGTTCCAGCGAGCATTTGGAGCGTCTTGACGGGACTCTCAAATGCATGTGGAAGGCGTCCGTAAGTACAAATACATGGAAGGTGTATCGAGCCGCTTGGTTACAATTTAAGCAAAATGTAATTCAATTAAACCTGGAAAAATGTTCTTTTAAATGTCAACTGAGTTACTTTTTAGCAGAACTGAAGCAAAAACAAACTTCCTATAAACGAGTAGTCCAGATATTTACTGCCATTAAGTTCTTTAGTTCTGTTTATGGATTAAATTTTCCTAAGTTGAACGAACCACCCTTTTCCTTCTGGTTACGTGGTTTTAAACGACTTTCAATATGTCCACAAATAAAACCGAGACACCCAATTTCTGCGACCATGCTGACATGGCTGGTCGCCGATTCACGCAACTGGGCGTTGAATGCATTAGACGCTGTTACATTTAATGCGGTAGCAACTACTATGTTTTTTGGTCTTCTCCGGATCAGCGAGGTAGCGGTGTGTTCTTTTTCAACCATGCTCTTAAGTTCCGCCAATAATCATGCAATTAAGGGGTTTGTGGCAAGATCTAAAACTGATCAAACTGGGGATGGGTGGTGGTTTGTCATTCCTTGTTTATGTGAGTCAAAATGGGAATTTTGTCCCGGAATTTTTGTGCAAAGCTACGCTAACAATGTTTTAAAAAAATTGAAAATATCAGACCACAAATTTATTACCCCTCGAGGAAGGCCCCTTTCTAGATCCTATTTCGAGAAACTTCTTAAATTGGGTGTAACAGCTGCCGGGTATTCAGCAGAGCTTTTTAATACACATTCGTTTAGAATTGGTGCTGCAACAGCGTTAGCTCATAGCGGAACAGCTGAGTGGGCAATTCAAAATCTTGGAAGGTGGCGGTCCACTGCGTATAAAAAATACACTAGAGTCACGCCCGACTTTGCTACCCAACGTTTCATTAATATGATTTGATGTCTGCTGTATCTTGTGTGTTTTGCAGATAGCTATGATGAACATGAAACTTGTTTGAATATCGAAGTCGTCAATAAATTCAAATTTTAAAAAAAAAAAAGTTGTATATATGTCGATTGGGCAGGAGTTCGGAGAGAGTTGTTGGTGAGAGGCGGCCCAGCCCAGTGGAGCTCGACTTCGGGAGTGTTGTCGGGTTGATTTGGTTGGTCTGGTGTGTTTAACCAGAAGTTTGGTTGGGCTGGGTGTCGCATAATTTAACTACGTAATGCCAGTGTGTGTGTGTAGTAAGATTGATCATTTATCATTTCTGTACGGTCATGTGTC
>JASANF010003633.1:0-64473 GCA_030248245.1 Trissonchulus sp. WLG1_4 | reverse complement strand
TAGTTTGAACCAATAACCAGGTTACACAAGACTGCCTAGCTTAGCAACATGACGTCAGGCGACATCATCCGACGTGTCACGTGACGTCAAATTTTTTGACGCTTCGGTTTTGAAGCTATTTTCAAACTGTAACGTTTGTGGTTTGAACTATGAACTTTTACTTTTACAACATTTTATCTATAATGCTGTGATCAAACTGTTTTTAGTCACTGGTGAGATTCTATAGCTTTATTTTTTTAATGGTTTCTATTACAAAACCCGACTTTCTCAACTTTTGTGTTAGCGACAGTGGAGTCGCTGTGAAGTTAGTAGGTCCTTTAGAGTGGTTAACGACAGCTCAGCATTGGCCCAGTAGCACAAATGGTTAGAGCGCTGGTCTGTAAATACAGAAATAGGTGGTTCGAAACCGCCTTGATGTTGCTTCAATGCTGTTGCTGTTTTTCTTCAATTGAGAATCCTATCAAATTATTGAGAAAAGCAAAACTTATCATAGCCATAACAGTGCATATGTGCCGTTGAATGGGTTTGCTGTTTGAATGTTTTTGACAACTCTCAGCGAATCTATGTAAATGCTTTCATTTTTTTCGTGAGTTTTGTAAGCTCATTCGAAATCTCATTTTTGTGACAATCGTGTCAAAAAAGCGTTAGCGGCATCAATTAGAAAAATAACAAATGGTTCAGTTCTTTTTTCCGCTATTATCACTTGCTACATTCAAACTATTTTTTACTTGTAAATTTTACCATAAAAACTCTAACAATCCTTACTGCTGGCACGTAAGCTTGTTATTAATTCATGCTTAGGTTTCGTGCACCTTAGCTTTACAGCAAAATTAACTCTATTGCTTCATTTCTCTAGCTTCGGCCTATTTTTACCGTTGGTCTATTATGCAACCGTATTTTTACCGGTCAGATCGGATAAGGCCCAGGTCATTTTTGACGAGTTAATTCAGTTAATCTAATCCCGTTAATCCGAGTTTGTGAATAGCACGAGATTTTATTTGCGTCATGTCTGAAATGAAACAAATAAGTTGCAAACATGATGTTTCTGCGATAAAATTAATTATTAAATTAAGTATTATATTAGTATTAAATTATTAAATTAAAATTAAATTCAATTTTATTATTTTATTTTTGTTTTATTTACTTATCTTTTTTGTTTCTGTGTTCTAATTCACTGCCAGGTCTTAAGTATTAATTTTGAAGTATCAATTTGCAATTGTTGGAAACTTTTTAAACGGTTCCAAAACGTTACTGTTTTCTAGTGAAATTGCTACAAAAATACAAACAAACCTGTAATTTAAGCTAAACACTTTACTTTCTTTAGAAAGTTTTACAGTCACAAATTTTAAGTGAAAAAAGAAGATTGTGCGTTCTATTTGTGACTGTTCAAACTTCTAATTGTGGTTGTGGCCTTTGGATAAAAATACAAAAAAACACAAACAAACATACAAAAAATACAAAAAATAAAATTCACAGGTTCTCAAATTTGAGTGTTTAGCGTCTACACAGCAGACATCTACATATGTGGGTTTGTAAAAATAAATTCTTGCGATATAAATAAATTTTTGCAGCAGCTTGCGCACTGTTAAGACTTCACTGTAAATGTTTCATAATCGTTGACAATTTGCACTGAATTGTGGCAAATCGCAGGTCCTTTTGACCATGATTTGACTCGTATTTTCGATTACAAGCCAATTCCTTAACCGAAGCCAAAATGTCAAAAAATATCGTGACTTCACGTCACCGCACTGACTAAAACCGGATAAACAACAACCTGTTAGAGAAAATTAGAAATTCTAAATTGTCATTCATACCACTGCCCACCAGCGTAATTACAGTAACGTGAAAACATTTTTTCATTCTACAGGACTAGTCAGTGCATTTTCGCTTGCAAAAGCTCATGTGCTGGCTCTCCCACGGATGCCGGGTCAAGAGGGTTTTTATAACCCTAAACCCTTAAGGCGGGAGGTGAAGAAAAAAACATTTTCATTCTTCCTTATAGACACAAACCCATTGTTGTGAAACCAATTTTGCGTACCTCGTGTAAAAGAAGCCATATGATTCACACGATAGCAATTTCTTGAATAAGGCTATTGAACTACATATAAGTTGAATGAAATTAGGTGACCCGATGACCCGGCGACCCGGTTTTACCCAGACCGCTATTTGATAATAAAAACACCAAAATAAAACCGTGGAACCAGGTTTTTAGAGTTTTTTAGACATTGCGCAGCCGTTTCAGCACTAAAGAAGTATAAATATTTGTATTTTTATAAAAAAATGAAAATCGAAGTAGGGATGAATTTTTTTGCAACACTAAACTTTTTTTTAAAATTTTTTTGCTTTTACGGGTACATTTTTGTGTATTACCAGCCTAGTACCCACACTAAAACTGGCGATTTTGGCAATAGCTGCATTTTGCCTAATTTCGTCCAATATAGCTGCTATAGCCACAGCCATAGCTGCGGCGGATTTCTGTTTATACTATGTATATCGCCGGGGCCGGGGCTATCGCGGAGATAGCTAATTCAGGAATAGTCAACGGATCCCCCGTATGTCGCGGAGATTCATAGCCCGATTCATTCATAGATTCATTTTTGGCGATTTTACTCGGCGACTACATCCAGTGATTTAATTCCAAATATTGCGATTTAGTAGCTAATTTTTTAATTGCGTAAACGTATGTAACAAGTACGGCGATAGTACTATGTAGAATGTTGTCGTTATTGTTGTTTTTTCGCAGTCAAAATAGTTTTTGTAATAACGGCCTTCGTTTCGCCGCTATTTTTGGCGATTTTGGCCAAGTATTTATGTTGATCTGCGGCGATCGCCTTTTTAAACGCCAATTACCTCTGTCGTCTGTCATGTGCCTAGTCAATATCGCCGCTATTTTTGGCCATCTCTGTGTTAATCGGCGGCGATATCCCTGTTATGCCGTCCGAACCACCAAGTACCTGCAAGGGGACAGGCGGTCTTGATCTTGCCCACGTGGGTGCAAAGAGCCTGTGGTGACTGGTGTCGCTAGTAGTCACTTAGCTGCAACGGGAGGGGTACTTTGTTATTCAGTCAGTGATTCATGAAAATAAAGCTTTTTTTACGAAGATCACAGTTTATAAATATGGAAGATAGTTGAAGTTGGCTCCATTTCCTGCACAAGATCCCGGTAGCGATATATGTAGTTAAAACTAATACGCCACAGCTCTGAATCAACATTTAGCAGAAGTCAAGAAGCTGAAAGTTAGCAATGTGGTTCAGATTTGGCACACGTCACCTTTCGTACTATTTGTCAATTCAGTGATATGAAGTCCACACTATTGAACACATCCATACATAACTCGAATTCATTAGGTACAAAGTTTCTACATACTTAGACATCACAGAAATCTCAAAAACGCAAATACCAGCTGAACTGATACCAGCTTGGGGAAAAAATTCCAGTTGTCGAAAAAGTCTGTTTCGGAACGGGTCAGCACCCTTGACCCGGTGACCCGGTGACCCGGAGTGAAAAGTGACCCGAAATGACCCGATGACCCGGTGACCCGGTGACCCGGTTCCATCTCTGGTCCTGTTAATTGCGTTTCGTGAAATAAATACTTGTGCGAGAGATGCCTATTTTTCACAAAAAATGCACGTGATAATAACGTGACCGTCTGGACTTGTCTGGTAGTATTCAATGAAATTTCAGGAGTTGAATTTCATAATAGAATTATGTAGCATTCTACTTTTTAAGTTTGCCGAAAATGGTAATTAGTAGATTTTTACTAAAGATGCATTTATCATTTTGAGATTTTAACTAGCTCTTCCCTTCCAAATAATTATTTTGATTCTCAACTTGAAATGCCACGTAAGGACCCCGTTTTCCCAAATTTTTTGATGTCATAACAAAATTACCCAATAATACAAAATACTTTATGATTAATCTATTATCATGCCATTATTTAACCTTCTGTTTAGTTTCTACTCTACTAAAAAACTGTAGCTAAGGTTATTGTGCAAATTACAGAATACTCTCATAATCGTTTTTTCCCTCTTCATCCTCAAGTGCAGCTCGACATATTACAAGCATATTCAAATAACATAAATACTTCGATATGTACATAGCTAATTCATTAGTTCTTGCACTATTCCTACTATATTATTTCATATTTGACCCGCTGTTTCTAACTTTCTTTATTACAATTTTTAGCCAATCACTTTATATTATTATTCTTAGTTGATTATGGTGGACTGCACTAAATCTATTAACTGACGATAAGTTTAACCTGATTTAGCTTTAATTTCTAAGATCGGTTTATGTCCGCTGCACCAATGAAGATTAGCGCAGTTGACGCTTAATATTTAGTTGAAGACTGAGGTTTAGTCGCGGTTTAGCCGGGATTGAACTAAGTTAACTACTATTGAATTAAACTGAAGTTTGGCTCCAACTCAGACTTAACTTAATCCCTTTTGGTGCAGTCCAGCATATATTTCATATCTGACCCGCTAATTCCAGACATTTTTTATTACGTTGTTTTTGTTTCAGTGAATGGACCGTAAGGATAGCTGGACTTCAACAGGTACGGCAACCCAGGCAATTTTATAGCCGGCAGCAGCCGTCGTTGTAGACTGGAATCCAGTTCCGCGCGGAGAATACAAGCCAGAGCCCCACCTCCGGCGCCTCAGATCGATCCAATCAGCGTAGCGGATGATATGATTCAAACAGATTGAGTGACTTTAGCCGGCGTCGGCGCGATTCGGTTGTGCGTCTTTCTACCGGTTCCGGTCCCACACGGTCCAATTCGGCTGATTTATCTAAACCGATTCACTTCAAACGCCAAGCCCGTATGCTGAGCTTAATAGCAGTCAGAATAACAATAAACAAATTATGCCAAACTCTGAACACATGCTGACTGATTTACGACGGAAATTTCCCAGTTTGCCGCAAATCAGCAGGATTATTTCGCCTTTTTGGGAAACTTGGGTGAAGAAAATGCGGACAATGTTTATATAGGTGGCATAGAAGCAGCATATAATGCTCATGTTCTGTGTAAACTTAATATCGAATATATTGTCGATTTAAGTAATGTTCTTCCGCAAGATGTACCACGGAATAAAAAATAGACGTTCCTTGTTTGTGTCCTAGACTACACCTCACTCTAGATCTATTATGACTATTTCCATAGCTGAAGATTCACACCAAGACGTTACCACGTATTTCCCTGATATCAACGCCTTTATTGAACATGGTCTAAACGCGGGCAAGGCTGTGCTAATTCACAGTTTTCACGGCAGAAACCGCTCGTTATGGGCGCAATTAATTTTGATGAGGAAACAAAAAATTTGCCTCGATGAGCAACGGAGGAAATAAGGAGTTATTGCCAAACATGAAAATGTCTGCTCACTATTACAGCGCGCTCAGACGATGGGAACGATTCCTGCAAGGGTCTTTGAGTGACACCACGGGTTTGAAAGCCACTGACCCCAAAAGCAACTAAAAATAGTTGGGATTAGATTTTATCCTTTGAATGTGATCAATAATTCGCTCACTTCACGAAACAAGATTGGCTTAAAACCATTGTGCTAATCATCCAAACCTATCTCATTCATTACTCTAAAACTTCTACCCTAAAAATCCAAATTCTGCTTCAGCTCAGTCTGATTCAATTGCTTTGAGTAAACCACGTCGAAATTGTGCTACGCACAGGGACAAGGAAAATTCTCAGTTGTTCCACTCTCAAAGTGCTAGTAATCTCGACGAAAATTTGTCGAAGGACGGAAGAAATTGTCAAAATTTTGAAAATTTTTGGCAGCTAGGGACCGTGAAATCGTCTTCGCAAGTTGCTACCGGAAACGGTTCGTTGGGTCAGCAGATAAGCCCAAATTTGATAGATTTAACAATGGCTCGTCGTGACTATTTGATTTGTTTCAAAAACAATTTGAAGCCGTTTGAAGGCTCAGAGAGTAAGGTGAAAATCACAGATTGGGTCAGAAATTTTGAATCAATTTGCCTGGATAAACTCAGTTCCGGAGAATCTGTGGTACTCTCTGTTGTTGAATCTGGTCACGGCCTCAGTTTTCTAGCATTTGACAGAAATTGGGCTACCCAACGATTATGAGGCTTAGCTGTTCATAGCAATATATGTAATAGTGGCGTATATATATTATGGAATATATCTCCCAATTTTTCACTTCCCTCAAAATTAACAACCTCGGCACTAAAACTTGAAACAAATTTGGGGTCCAAATTTCGGGAGAGGGAGGGATGTCAAATATGACGAGGTACACATAACTCAAGTTGCATCACCAAGTGCAACACATTAAATCTAATCCTAGTGTACACTTCCGTGTGAGTCCCTCGGCATCTGTAGCTAATATTCCTCGCTACGACCAGTTAGTCGGTCTGTATTCTTCTGTCGGGTGGGTAGGCTGCGTCCCATTGTGCTCCTTACATTGTCCCTACTGTATTTATGAATCCATGCCCTGTCCTTGTGCATTTCTATATCAATAAACCCTTTTCATTATTCCGTTGCGCTTGTCTCTCTATTGCCTTAGCTCGCAGTCAGGTAGGCGACTGATCACCTCTTTGATCGGACCTGTTCAAGCTCACCGCTTGATTTCACACTATATAGGACGTAGGCAATTTACATAGGTAAACGGACCAGTGTTCAGTTATGTAGGTACATATGTATGTAGGTGAAGACTGAGTTACTCACTACAATATAGTTAATATGCAGATTTCATATTCATAGCATTTACGTCCGATTCTCACTAGGTAAAACATGTATGTAACAATGTATAGCAAGCAAGATACACTACGTACGTTCTTTTTTTAAGACAAAAACGCATTCTTACTACAAAAATAAGAAATCAGACAGTCAAAATAAGCCTTTCATTTCTGCCGTTATTTCGTCTTGCTGCTTGTGTAATTTTTATTTCTAATTCTTAACTAAATATTAACCTTAATGGGAACCGGCATTAGGTTTGCAGCCCAGTCGAGAAGTATAATGTCTGGTACTGAAGTCATTCAAAACAACTGATCCCATAACACCAGGACCAGACTTATTTTAATTTAATAGCCGCCATCCGCTTTACTTTAAGTATAGTCATCTAACCATAGAAGTAATAAACTTTTAATAAATCATATCATAGCACAATTTAGAATGATCTCAGTTATGTCGATCTCAATGAACGTAAAGTGATAGGTTAAGCTTCCATGGCAATTTACTAGATCATGAATGTAGTCTTGGTGGACCAGCCTGTAAATTGGAATGCAGACTCCAGAATGCTGAAAAACATTTGTTTACTCTGTGGAAAGTTTAGCACAACAGCGAAATCAACCTATGCACTGTTGTAATTCTCGTCGGATTTTTAGCGGATAGCACAGTTTTTAAAGCAGTAAACAAATCGAAATGAGAAATAAGGATTTGGCCAATCGAAATTCAGCACAATGGTTTTAAGCCAATCTTGTTTCGTGAAGTGAGCGAATTATTGATCACATTCAAAGGTATAAAATCTAATCCCAAGCTGATTTTCTAGTTGCTTTTGGGGTCGGAGTGGCTTTCAAACCCGTGGTGTCACTCAAAGACCCTTGCAGGAATCGTTCCCATCGTCTGAGCGCGCTGTAATAGTGAGCAGACATTTTCATGTTTGGCAATAACTCCTTAATTTCCTCCGTTGCGTCATCGAGGCAAATTTTTTGTTTCCTCATCAAAAATTGAATTGCGCCCATAACGCAGCGGTTTCTGCCGTGAAAACTGTGAATTAGCACAGCCTTGCCCGCGTTTAGACCACGTTCAATAAAGGCGTTGATATCAGGGAAATACGTGGTAACGTCTTGGTGTGAATCTTCAGCTATGGAAATAGTCATAATAGATCTAGAGTGAGGTGTAGTCCTAGGACACAAACAAGGAACGTCTGATTTTTTATTCCGTGGTACATCTTGCGGAAGAACATTACTTAAATCGACAATATATTCGATATTAAGTTTACACAGAACATGAGCATTATATGCTGCTTCTATGCCACCTATATAAACATTGTCCGCAATTTTCTTCACCCAAGTTTCCCAAAAAGGCGAAATAATCCTGCTGATTTGCGGCAAACTGGGAAATTTCCGTCGTAAATCAGTCAGCATGTGTTCAGAGTTTGGCATAATTTGTTTATTGTTATTCTGACTGCTATTAAGCTCAGCATACGGGCTTGGCGTTCGAAGTGAATCGGTTCTAGATAAATCAGCCGAATTGGACCGTGTGGGACCGGAACCGGTAGAAAGACCGCTAGCAACCGAATCGCGCCGACGCCGGCTTAAAGTCACTCGAATCTGTTTGGAATCGATAATCGATCCGCTACGCTGATTGGTATCGATCTGAGGCGCCGGGGAGGTGGGGCTCCGGCTTGGTATTCTCCGCGCGGAACGCTGGGTATTCCAGTCTACAACGTGACGGCTGCTGCCGGCTGATAAAATTGCCTGGGTTGCCGTACCTGTTGAAGTCCAGCTATCCTTACGGTCCATTCACTGAAACAAAAACAACGTAATAAAAAATGTCTGGAATTAGCGGGTCAGATATGAAATATATGCTGGACTGCACCAAAAGGGATTAAGTTAAGTCTGAGTTGGAGCCAAACTTCAGTTTAATTCAATAGTAGTTAACTTAGTTCAATCCCGGCTAAACCGCGACTAAACCTCAGTCTTCAACTAAATATTAAGCGTCAACTGCGCTAATCTTCATTGGTGCAGCGGACATAAACCGATCTTAGAAATTAAAGCTAAATCAGGTTAAACTTATCGTCAGTTAATAAGATTTAGTGCAGTCCACCGATAATCAACTAAGAATAATACAGTACTAAAGTGATTGGCTAAAAATTGTAATAAAGAAAGTTCAGAAACAGCGGGTCAAATATGAAATAATATAGTAGGAATAGTGCAAGAACTAATGAATTAGCTATGTACATATCGAAGTATTTATGTTATTTGAATATGCTTGTAATATGTCGAGCTGCACTTGAGGATGAAGAGCGGAAAAAACGATTATGAGAGTATTCTGTAATTTGCACAATAACCTTAGCTACAGTTTTTTAGTAGAGTAGAAAATAAACAGAAGGTTAAATAATGGCATGATAATAGATTAATCATAAAGTATTTTGTATTATTGGGTAATTTTGTTATGACATCAAAAAATTTGGGAAAACGGGGTTTCTTACGTGGCATTTCAAGTTGAGAATCAAAATAATTATTTGGAAAGGGAAGAGCTAGTTAAAATCTCAAAATGATAAATGCATCTTTGAGTAAAAATCTACTAATTACCGATTTTCGGCAAACTTAAAAAGTAGAATGCTACATAATTCTATTATGAAATTCAACTCCTGAAATTTCATTGAATACTACCAGACAAGTCCAGACGGTCACGTTATTATCACGTGCATTTTTTGTGAAAAATAGGCTATCTCTCGCACAAGTATTTATTTCACGAAACGCAATTAACAGGACCAGAGATGGAACCGGGTCACCGGGTCACCGGGTCATCGGGTCATTTCGGGTCACTTTTCACTCCGGGTCACCGGGTCACCGGGTCAAGGGTGCTGACCCGTTCCGAAACAGACTTTTTCAGACAACTGGAATTTTTTCCCCAAGCTGGTATCAGTTCAGCTGGTATTTGCGTTTTTGAGATTTCTGTGATGTCTAAGTATGTAGAAACTTTGTACCTAATGAATTCGAGTTATGTATGGATGTGTTCAATAGTGTGGACTTCATATCACTGAATTGACAAATAGTACGAAAGGTGACGTGTGCCAAATCTGAACCACATTGCTAACTTTCAGCTTCTTGACTTCTGCTAAATGTTGATTCAGAGCTGTGGCGTATTAGTTTTAACTACATATATCGCTACCGGGATCTTGTGCAGGAAATGGAGCCAACTTCAACTATCTTCCATATTTATAAACTGTGATCTTCGTAAAAAAAGCTTTATTTTCATGAATCACTGACTGAATAACAAAGTACCCCTCCCGTTGCAGCTAAGTGACTACTAGCGACACCAGTCACCACAGGCTCTTTGCACCCACGTGGGCAAGATCAAGACCGCCTGTCCCCCTCTGCAGGTACTTGGTGGTTCGGACGGCATAACAGGGATATCGCCGCCGATTAACACAGAGATGGCCAAAAATAGCGGCGATATTGACTAGGCACATGACAGACGACAGAGGTAATTGGCGTTTAAAAAGGCGATCGCCGCAGATCAACATAGGAATACTTGGCCAAAATCGCCAAAAATAGCGGCGATAAACGAAGGCCGTTATTACAAAAAACTATTTTGACTGCGAAAAAACAACAATAACGACAACATTCTACATAGTACGTATCGCCGTACTTGTTACATACGTTTACGCAATTAAAAAATTAGCTACTAAATCGCAAATATTTGGAATTAAAATCACTGGATGTAGTCGCCGAGTAAAATCGCCAAAAATGAATCTATGAATGAATCGGGCTATGAATCTCCGCGACATACGGGGGATCCGTTGACTATTCCCTAATTAGCTATCTCCGCGATAGCCCCGGCCCCGGCGATATACATAGTATAAACAGAAATCCGCCGCAGCTATGGCTGTGGCTATAGCAGCTATATTGGACGAAATTAGGCAAAATGCAGCTATTGCCAAAATCGCCAGTTTTAGTGTGGGTATTAGGTTGGTAATACATAAAAATGTACCCGTAAAAGCAAAAAAATTTTAAAAAAAAGTTTAGTGTTGCAAAAAAAATTCATCCCTACTTCGATTTTCATTTTTTTATAAAAAGTACAAATATTTATACTTCTTTAGTGCTGAAACGGCTGCGCAATGTCTAAAAAACTCTAAAAACCTGGTTCCACGGTTTTATTTTGGTGTTTTTATTATCAAATAGCGGTCTGGGTAAAACCGGGTCACCGGGTCATCGGGTCACCGGGTAATTTCATTCAAACTTATATGTAGTTCAATAGCCTCTATTCAAGAAATTGCTATCTCGTGTGAATCATATGGCTTCTTTTACACGAGGTACGCAAAATTGGTTTCACAACAATGGGTTTGTGTCTATAAGGAAGAATGAAAATGTTTTTTTTCTTCACCTCCCGCCTTAAGGGTTTAGGGTTATAAAAACCCTCTTGACCCGGCATCCGTGGGAGAGCCAGCACATGAGCTTTTGCAAGCGAAAATGCACTGACTAGTCCTGTAGAATGAAAAAATGTTTTCACGTTACTGTAATTACGCTGGTGGGCAGTGGTATGAATGACAATTTAGAATTTCTAATTTTCTCTAACAGGTTGTTGTTTATCCGGTTTTAGTCAGTGCGGTGACGTGAAGTCACGATATTTTTTGACATTTTGGCTTCGGTTAAGGAATTGGCTTGTAATCGAAAATACGAGTCAAATCATGGTCAAAAGGACCTGCGATTTGCCACAATTCAGTGCAAATTGTCAACGATTATGAAACATTTACAGTGAAGTCTTAACAGTGCGCAAGCTGCTGCAAAAATTTATTTCTATCGCAAGAATTTATTTTTACAAACCCACATATGTAGATGTCTGCTGTGTAGACGCTAAACACTCAAATTTGAGAACCTGTGAATTTTATTTTTTGTATTTTTTGTATGTTTGTTTGTGTTTTTTTGTATTTTTATCCAAAGGCCACAACCACAATTAGAAGTTTGAACAGTCACAAATAGAACGCACAATCTTCTTTTTTCACTTAAAATTTGTGACTGTAAAACTTTCTAAAGAAAGTAAAGTGTTTAGCTTAAATTACAGGTTTGTTTGTATTTTTGTAGCAATTTCACTAGAAAACAGTAACGTTTTGGAACCGTTTAAAAAGTTTCCAACAATTGCAAATTGATACTTCAAAATTAATACTTAAGACCTGGCAGTGAATTAGAACACAGAAACAAAAAAGAAATAAAACAAAAATAAAATAATAAAATTGAATTTAATTTTAATTTAATAATTTAATACTAATATAATACTTAATTTAATAATTAATTTTATCGCAGAAACATCATGTTTGCAACTTATTTGTTTCATTTCAGACATGACGCAAATAAAATCTCGTGCTATTCACAAACTCGGATTAACGGGATTAGATTAACTGAATTAACTCGTCAAAAATGACCTGGGCCTTATCCGATCTGACCGGTAAAAATACGGTTGCATAATAGACCAACGGTAAAAATAGGCCGAAGCTAGAGAAATGAAGCAATAGAGTTAATTTTGCTGTAAAGCTAAGGTGCACGAAACCTAAGCATGAATTAATAACAAGCTTACGTGCCAGCAGTAAGGATTGTTAGAGTTTTTATGGTAAAATTTACAAGTAAAAAATAGTTTGAATGTAGCAAGTGATAATAGCGGAAAAAAGAACTGAACCATTTGTTATTTTTCTAATTGATGCCGCTAACGCTTTTTTGACACGATTGTCACAAAAATGAGATTTCGAATGAGCTTACAAAACTCACGAAAAAAATGAAAGCATTTACATAGATTCGCTGAGAGTTGTCAAAAACATTCAAACAGCAAACCCATTCAACGGCACATATGCACTGTTATGGCTATGATAAGTTTTGCTTTTCTCAATAATTTGATAGGATTCTCAATTGAAGAAAAACAGCAACAGCATTGAAGCAACATCAAGGCGGTTTCGAACCACCTATTTCTGTATTTACAGACCAGCGCTCTAACCATTTGTGCTACTGGGCCAATGCTGAGCTGTCGTTAACCACTCTAAAGGACCTACTAACTTCACAGCGACTCCACTGTCGCTAACACAAAAGTTGAGAAAGTCGGGTTTTGTAATAGAAACCATTAAAAAAATAAAGCTATAGAATCTCACCAGTGACTAAAAACAGTTTGATCGCAGCATTACAGATAAAATGTTGTAAAAGTAAAAGTTCATAGTTCAAACGCGACAAACGTTACAGTTTGAAAATAGCTTCAAAACCGAAGCGTCAAAAAATTTGACGTCACGTGACACGTCGGATGATGTCGCCTGACGTCATGTTGCTAAGCTAGGCAGTCTTGTGTAACCTGGTTATTGGTTCAAACTAGGGCAAAAAAGTTAAACTTTAACTTTAACTTAAACTAAAAAAGTTAGGGGTGAAACTCTAACTTTAACTTTAACTTAAATAAAAATACCCTTACTTTAACTTTAAATAAAAGTTATTTTAAACAAGTTATAAAAAAATCAGTGGTTTTGGACTTACTTTAACGTTAACTTAAATTACCCCCTGAGCCTAACTTTAACTTTAACTTTAACTTAAATGAAATTGGCTTAACTTTTTTGCCCTAGTTCAAACTCAAAGATAAGCGATATTTGAAACGTGGTTAAAAAAACCTCCGTCAAAAGTGTAATACCTCCGTAGAAAAACTTTTTGTACCTCAAAAATTTTTACCGTAGCTCATTACTATTATCCTTTGCTCTTGTCGTGACAATTCCATCAACTAATAATTAAAAAAGTTATTTTAAATGTTTATTCAGCTATATTTGTTAAGTACCAACGCTGATCCCGCCTAGTTTTTCACCTATACGTAAAAAATGTTATCGGTTTGCGTTTGTCGTCGGTAGACTCTTTGCTCATTGCGATAACATCGTAACTTTTTGATTTGAAGAAGCTGAGATTGGGTTCCAATACACAACCAAATGAGATTCTAATGTGCAACCTTAATACCAAAGTGCAACCTTGCGAATCCTATGTGCAACTTTGCGATTCCAATGTGCAACATCACTGACACTGACAGTTTTGCCGTAGGGGCAGTGGCTGTCATGCACACCGATTTGACGTCTAAGTGAGTCCATCTTGTGTGTGAGTATGTGTGTGTGTGTGTGTGTGTGTGTGTGTGTGTGCGTGTGTGTATGTGAATTGTTAAACTCTAGTTTGGGAAATACAACTTGTCATTTTAACTCTTAAAAGTGGGACGGTCGCACATCGGAATTGTGAGGTTGCACATCGGAATAGAAAGGTTGCACATCGGAATAAACCCGAAGCTGACTGTAACAAAAAGGGTTAGCTACTTAGCTGTGAAGACAACAAGGAAAATGGGCAAATTCAAACAAATGAGATGATAAAAAAACAATATAGCAGCTTAATGAAAGTAAAGTGGAATTTTTTTGCAAGCAAAACAAAATTGACATTTATTGGTTGTGTAGCAATTGAGATTAAACTAAAACCGCAGTAGTAAGCTTAAGTAACCTACCATGAGCAAAAGCAACCACAACAAAAAGAGGGGTTTTCGTCATAGCTTTCGTTCTGGAAACTTCTGCTCACTTGTTATAACTAACTTCAATTGAAGGATTATTAGCGTCATTCAGTGATGCCATAAATATGGATCTGCTGCTGAAAAAGATATTAATAGGTTTTGCGTGCTCAAAAGTTTGAGAAATGAAGCCACAAAAGTTCAAGACAACTTGTTCTTCGCTGAAAATAATATAGTTTACGTGCTTCGCTGGATTTACGACACATCAGATTGATCAACAGTTAAAATAATTTGGCTGCTTATGAAACAGGAAGCTATACATTTACTTTACATAAAACAAACAGTTTTGAAAAAACACTGTTCTAACCTCAGCTTTTGCTTTGTTTTTTAAAGAATGTTTTCTTGAGCATGACACTGTCTGTCGTACTGGCTGCTTCGCTTTAGTACAACGGACATTCAAAGCAAAGTTTATTGTCCGCGATGCAAAAAATATACAAATTCAATTCAATTTAGTTTTATTTCTGTTGTTGTTTTTTTTTTAATTTAAGGGTTCAATTTTTCTTAATTGTAGCAAAAAATGCTACAAAAATAGTTTGTCACTGTTCTATGTACAGTTTGAGTCTGGTCAAACGGACATTTTGCTTGTTTTGCCAAACATATATATCTGTCCACATTTGTGTCATTTCTAGCTTCTCATTCGGTAGTGGTTGAGCCAACGGATTTCTGATATACAATTTTGCAGAGACCGGTTGTATTGAGGTTGTACTATATCTTGGCAATTTTTTGTCTACCTAGGCTGTGCATACCCTAAGTTTTAACCTACATAGTTTGAAAAATGAAGGTCGGTTGATTTTCTCATTTGTCAATTCTGTTGTCGATCTGGGTTGTAGTCTAGCTTCGAGTCGTATTCCAATGTAAAAGGACCTATTTTTTACAAAAAAATAAGCGAAGAGCAGTTAAACAGAGAACATTTTTTTCAACGAATTGGGACGCACCAATTTTATCGATCACTATCATTACTAGCCCTAGCCACACAGTGTGGCGACACACAGGTTCTTTTAGGAACTGAATATAGCCGTTAGGCTGACCCACGAGCATTAAACAACAACAACAACAACTAGCAATAGCCTTCAAAAATTACAAGGATGTGAGGAAACTTAGCTACGATTGGCGAACTTTTGCTAGCAAATTAGGCGCATTGTGCCTTAACGAAATCAGAAAGATAAACCCAGTCTCAATTTGAACACGGAGTAATAATACCATGTTTTGTGAATTTATTGGCTGGCAAAAGTGACAAATGCAAAAAAAAACTAGAACTTTAATTAATATTGTTATGCGAAATAGGCTGTAAACTATGATAAAGCCAAAAATTAAATCCTTTATAATGAAAAGGGTAACAAAAGTTCGTATGAACAGAATAGAAAATTTGAATAGGTGAAAATTTGATTAATTAGTAATCAAGTTTCTAATGACAACTCAGCACTGATATTTTGTAATAATCATCATTAATACACTTCTAATGTACACAAATAAAAATTATTTAAAAATCTAAAAAACTAACCAAATAAACAATATAAAAAAACACCTGGCAAACACATTTGATACATGAATGCTATGTAGGTCATGTCTTATATAAGGGTTAGAAAATCAAATATACTAGTAAGGAAAAATGCCCTTGTCGGGCGGCTCCTTGGGTAGAATAGGTTACTGTCTGTCTAAAGCGGAAAAATACTTAGGCTGAGCTTGTAAAAGCATTGGTACAAGACTTTATTAACGAGAATATGCAATTCGTGTGAGCTCGTTAAAGTAGGTGGACTAGGTATACCTGTTGAGAATAGGAATATGATCTTCGTAGGGCAGACACTGTTTTCCGCACCCTATTCGCGCGACCTTCAGCTAAATTATATCGTTTGCTCATGTAACATAGAGGCTTTTTTACACTAATTCAACATTGGCAAATGGCAAAAACGTTAGAGCGGGCACTCGTAACAATTTTAGCTGAAATGTCGACTGTTGGCTGAACGGGTGAAATGATTCAGGGGTGTGCAAACAATCGGTCAGGGATTGCTAAAGTTCTCGGCTGACAATTACGCTGAAAACCCTACCTCGCACCAATGTACTTTGCACGCCATAAATGGGTCAATTTAGGTCGCAGTTTCTTGTAAGCTCTTGCTTTTAGATTATGGACTCTCAGATTATGGATTTGTTCCTACTTTAGCTTACACACATCTAACACAATATACATAATTCAAATATGATCGAATGAAGTAAGATGCTTACACAGTACCTTACATATACATACATATATTATGATCAAACGATAAGTTAAGGATCTGGATAAGGTCTGCCGTTATCTCACAGAACCTTTTTATCAAGCATATATACTTTACAACAATAATAAAAAGAAAATACCGTTGAAACAAACCCAGAACGGGCTGTAAGTTCGCGCGAATAGGGTGCGGAAAACAGTGTCTGCCCTACGAAGATCATATTCCTATTCTCAACAGGTATACCTAGTCCACCTACTTTAACGAGCTCACACGAATTGCATATTCTCGTTAATAAAGTCTTGTACCAATGCTTTTACAAGCTCAGCCTAAGTATTTTTCCGCTTTAGACAGACAGTAACCTATTCTACCCAAGGAGCCGCCCGACAAGGGCATTTTTCCTTACTAGTCCTCTCTCTTTTTCCGCTGTAGTGGAAACGAACCACACTACATATACATAGCTATGACGGCTTCACTGCCTGAAGCGGACCAATGTAGTATGTACGTAAGTGTACATGTGTACATGTCTATATACCTATGTAAAATTTACCCCTTGGACCCCCGTTCGGTGGGTGTTGGAATGCATGGAGGTTCTACACAAAAACAAACCACGGATTCGTAATCAGGGGCTCAAATCACCTCTATGGACATCAAAATTGAAATTTTGAAAGTTTTACCCCTTGGACCCCTGTCGGGGGGGGGGGGGGGGGTAACCTAAGGGAGGAGGTGGGGTCGCAGGGGAGTCAACGAGAGTCATAGACGAAAAAAGACCTCAGATTCGTGTTCAGGCAGTCAAATTACACCTATGAACATCAAAATCCGAATTTTGAAAACTTGACGCCTTGGACCCATTGTGGGGGGGGGGTAAATACCCTAGCAAAGGGTCGTAGGAGAGTTCACGAGAGTCACAGACAAAAATGAACCTTGGATTCGTGTTCAGGGGGTCAAATTACCCCAATGGACATCAAAATTTCAAATTCAAAAAAAATTGACCCATTTTGCCCCCCTAGGTGGCACCCTGGGGGACATGGGTGTCCAGAGTGGGTATAGGCAAAAATAAATCTCAGATTCGTGTTCAGGACACCAAACTACCTCTAGAGACAAGTTTTTGAGAATAAACTCGAAAAAAAAAATTTTACCCCAAAAGTGCAAAAGGGTCCAGAGTCCCCTTTGAGAACACCCTAGGGGGGCAATCGGTGGGGCAATGGGTATTAATATGATATGTTCGCAAGATCACAATCCATATTACACGAAAAAACTTGAACTATCATGAAAAACAAGCAGCAAACCTAATTAGTCTACTATGAAGTTACGTACGCGCATACATGACACACAGCCAACCGGGGGGTACCGTCTAGGGGACTATTCAACATCTGAGTAAGAAAGTGATAATACCAGTGAATGCACAGCATATGGGTTTATATTCGTATACAAAACGATAGACCTCCAGCTATAACCATGATAGCTCCACTGCCCGTAGCGAACCTACCCCCGTAATACACGTGGCGGGGGGTATGGGCATGTCCTGGGGCTTATAGGCCGAAATTCAAAAAAAGCCCATGTTAGTTTCTATTCCACTACTGTACCACCTCACATGCGAAAGATCATGACTGGCCGTTTTGCGCAACTTCTTAAAAAGTGTGCTAAACTTTTTCGTACTTAGTCATTTTTTGGACCCCAAAAAAGGGGTTTCCCCCCTCCCAGCACAACCTCTCACGAAAACACCCGAGCAAAACCATTTTTTCCGTGTCTATTGCAGGCTATGCGAAATGTGAAAAACCAAAAAAGGTGTCGCTCGGATGAACTACCGGCGAGAAAAGTTCTGGGAAAAAAAAAAAAGAGCGAAAGTCCGTGAATTTTTGGGGGTTCCCGGGGGTATCTCAGAAAATACTTGACCGATCCGGCTGAAATTTCGCCAGCACTTAGGTATTGCCAAGGGGTGTACACACACAAAAGCTTCGTGTAAAAAGCTCTTCTATATTTTGAGCTACAAAAAGTTCAAATTCTCAAAATCCGCAATAGTGCTAAATTTTTCTATTCATATATATATTTATATATATACACATACATACATATGTATATATATATATATATATATATATATGTGTGTGTGTATTTAATACAATATTATAAAATGTAACATTGTATAAAAACTCATCAACATAATTTAATACGATACAATTTACATACAATACAAAGGCTACATTAGGAGTACGCACAACACACGACAACAAACATGATCAGCAGAAAGTAACAGCAAAAGCAAAACACAAAAACACAAACGAAAAAAGTAAGAAACGGAGAACGCAACATATAAAAACACAAAACATGAAGTATGCAGGGAAAAAGCACCAACCGCGAAGCTCAAAACACAAAGAACACATTAAAAGAACACCACAACACTAACTAAAACACAAATACATTAAAGCGCGAATCATGAACCGAAAAAAGCACAAATATATGCGAAAAAATCTCAAAATGCACAACACGAAGTATCTTAAACGGAAGTTATAGTTACCGCTAATGAATTAACAGGACAAACACAAAAACATAAAATTAAAAAAATATGTTTTAAAAAATCATCGGGTTTCAGAAAGTTTAAGACAGATTTAAGACTTCACCCCGCGACCTCTCGCATCTCAAGCAAAAGTCATTGCACTGGGCCAACAAGCCTTGAATCAATTAAAGTTAAACATGATAACTGCTGGTAGATAATTTTAACGTTCATTGCTTGACATGATGTAAATGAATCTGTAAACATCTCCAGGTTAGGAGAGTTCCTGCTAAGTAGCATCATGGTGAGCAGGTACCTGGTACCCTTATAGTTTTAACTAATACTAGAAATTCGACCTAACCAGATTAACGTATGTACACAGGAAATTTCAGAAAGTAGATGTATGTAGATTCAGAACATACTTAGTATATACCCGGCCCGTCCTAAGGGTGTAATGATGATACGAACTTGAGTTTTTCACGCGGCCCTTAGGAGCCGCGTATATACTATATTCAGAATCTGATTCTCCTACGTTATTTTGGTTATGTCAAATTTCTAGTGTTAATTACCAGCAAATATATCTTATCGAAAGAAAAGCACTTGCTGGAGCGAGATCGAACCATCGGCTTTCCGACTCTAAGCAGACGTTCCGCTCAACCAGTTTAACTAACCGTCTGCTGACATGACGATCTTTATATCACATAAATGAATGTCCATAGAACTAATAACGGCTGAGCTTGACCTTTTGTAAAGT
The DNA here is from genome assembly GCA_030248245.1 of Trissonchulus sp. WLG1_4. NCBI lineage: Eukaryota > Metazoa > Nematoda > Enoplea > Enoplida > Ironidae > Trissonchulus > Trissonchulus sp. WLG1_4. The sequence continues at coordinate 44,766 of JASANF010003633.1, read as the reverse complement.
TTATAAAGTTTTGATCTGATTTATGGTTTCAAACCTTACATGACAAACTTCATATTTTTTGTTGGAGAATTGACACTCTGGTGTACTAATGTTGCCCTTTTAGGGTCACTCCTTACTTGAGTCACGTTTTTTCAGATTAGAGATTAAATTCTACTCAAAATATATTGTTTGTTTTGTATCTTCACACCTATGAGCCGACTACTTTGCGCTTTTTATCAGTTTTAGAATCGGCGGTGTTTGTGAGTAAATTAGCGCTCTGCGCTGCGCCTCACTTTAAAAAACCAGTTCACTAGTAAGAATTTGGAGCATCTCAGCAATAATGGAATCCTCTGGAATATTGACATTCAAACCTCACATTTTAACCATTTCTCACTTAGTAGAAGAGCTTGTTAATGGTTAACGCCTGGTTAATGCCTAGGATACGTTTTTGTCCTAAGGGCCATTACTATTTTTCATTTTTCAGATCAAAGATATATATTTAACCTAAACCATAACTGTTGTGCATATATATAAGCGCAAAATACTGCGAAAGTAAAGAACTCATTGCGATTTATCGGTTATAGTGTAAAAATAACAGATACAAATAACTGTCTGTGCACTAAAGCAGAGTTTGTTCTAAATACAAATGATTACAAATTCTAGTCAAGCTTTGTTGACGTCAAAAACCTACGTCAGCGGATTCAAACAATGCTTTTAAATGAGCCTTAAGGTAAAATTATATCGCTGGATCCACCCAGGAGGTTGAAATTACTTGAGATTTTTTGCATTGAGTCAAATAAACGATTGAATTAAACTTTACACAGTTTATAGAAAAATAACAATTAAGTAACGTAATTTTAATTATTTTGGTGCGGCTAAATTATTGTTTAAGCCAACAGAATGTATGTTAAGTTATTAATTTTTACTCTGATGACGGTAGTTTGGTTCAATTTGATGAGCCAATTACAGGAGAAATGAACAATTCTGCTGAATTGAGTAGTGACTACACTGTGAGGTCTGAGTGTCAATATACCACAAGACATACTAAACGCGGCCATTATTTTAAAGGATAAATACTTTATGCGGCTCACATTTACTGCTGAGTAGCTCCAATTGTGTCAAAGCAAAAATTGTTGAAGGTTTAAGTAGGTATTATCACGTTTCAAGGCCGAAAACTAATAAAATTTAAACTTGAAAAAATTGATGCACAAAATACAGCTATGCGCATATTATGTATATTTGAAAAAATATGTCTCATCGAGATTTGAACTTGGGTCTCTGATTCGAGTCCAGATCGCTAATGACTACACCATGAGGCCAGTGTTCCATTCCAAGTGTGTTAACATCAACTAATGCACACTTTCTTAACTTTAAGCGACACATCATTAAACTACCACAAACAGAAGATTGAATGTTGATCTCAGATTAAGATAGGGCTTACAAGTGACATTTATTTCAGTTAAAAAATAGCTTATTGTTATAAGTAACCAACGAAACTGGGATTTTTTGAATTGCCCATAAAGTAGTTGAGACCATAATGCAAATCAGAGTGTTGTCGGTTCGATTCTGCCCCTGAGCGTGATATTTTGTATTCTGCGGCAGCTCCTGATCCGAGTGTTCACAAGTGAAGATATGGCAGAATTGCTTGAAATGTTATGACTGCAAGGGTTACCACTGCTAGAGTTTACCATCCCCAGGTCCCGCCCCCCATATTTTAAGCGAGATAGAACTTGATTTACACTTTATTTACACTTTTAATAACATGTCTGAAAAATTACACAACCAAAACATCAAAAACAGTGCAAAAACCACTTTTTTTTCGTTCGTGTAAGCCAGGCTGCTGATTCTTTTAGAAATGCTAGCGAACAAAGTAACCAATTCTATTGTTGATTAACGTCAAAACCGGCCGTCACGTGACTTTTCGGACACGTCACGCTTACTAACACTAGGAAATGTGTCTTAAAACATTATTTCAGATACAAAATATGGCCAATATTAGTATTTTTGTTAAAATGTATTTAAAACTATAGTTGGGTGAGTTTCCCCGTTCAAAAATATATACCAAAGTTATATCTGAGTTTAGAGCTGTCTTGCTTGTTAGTCAGATTGTCAGACGATTTGGAAGAAGGCTGCAGGTGAGTTAGGGGGAGGGGTGTTTGGCGCATTTCTGAACAGGGGAATAGGTGTTGAGGCACCAAACACATACGCTGGCTAGGATAAATTTTCCGTGAGTTAGGGAAAATTTACTCTGATTTTTAGTTAAATTTTTATTTGTTTTGTTCCGGTTTTTGTTAACCTAAAGCTTGTTATTTGTTTTCAATAAACCTTGACATTTTAATTGGCCTTTTCGGGTAACGAACGCGTGTAAGCGAAATCGAAATAGCACTTTTTGTGCTATAGCGCTTTTTTTATGCGCTATATGCGCTATATGTGCTATAAGCGCTATGGAATTTGCTATATGCGCTATTTGCGCTATAGCGCTTTTTGGGGGTGCTATATGCGCTATCGAAGGTGCTATATGCGCTATTTGCGCTATAGCGCTTTTTGGGGGTGCTATATGCGCTATTTGCGCTATATGCGCTATCGAAGGTGCTATATGCGCTATTTGCGCTGTAGCGCTTTTTGGGAGAGCTACGCTGGCCTATTGGTGTTTGTGTTAATTTCCCTTTAAATAGTGATGCTGATCTTGGATAGCGCTTATAGCACCTGAGGGTGCTATTTGCGCTATTTAGGCGTTATTTTGTGCTATTGGCTAACTTATTGAAAAGTTTTGTACTTTTTAGCACGTATACGATCCCTCAATAAATTAGAATAATTTTAAAATTATTTTTAAATTTTTGTTTGTGTTCTAGTCGACGATATAAAAAATAGCGCATATAGCACAACGGTAGCGCATAAAAGTGCTATAAGCGCTATTTTTTTCGTAGGCTTAAAAAATAGCGCTTATAGCACCTGAGGGTGCTATTTGCGCTATTTAGGCGCTATTTTGTGCTATTGGCTGATTTATTGAAAGCTTTTGTATTTTTTAGTAAGTATACGGTCCCTCAATAAATTAGAATAATTTTAAAATTATTTTTCAAATTTTGTTAGTGTTCTAGTCGACGATATAAAAAAATAGCGCATATACAAAACGATAGCGCATCAAAGTGCTATAAGCGCTATTTTTTTCGTAGGCTTAAAAAATAGCGCTTATTGCACCAGATGGTGCTATTTGCGCTATTTAGGCGCTTGGACGCTGCTTGGACTTGATTATTATTATCTTATTATGAATATTAACTCATTATTGCTTTAAACTATTTCTCGTTCTTTTTCTGCTTAACAAGTAAGTTATATATGTTTTTTTGGTTATTTCCTTTAATGATCTGTTTTTAGTAGAATATTAATATGCTGAAGAATACTTTATTTACGAATCTTTTTATTATTTATTTATGAATCTTTTTACCCTTCTAGGGTTTCATTTTGCGTAACCAATAGGAGCGAAGAATGGAAAGTTATGTTGGGTAATTAATTGCCCACAATTTTGACTAATAGGAGCGAGGGATGGAAAGCCCTACAAACCCAACCCCGGGGGAGGGTGGAGGGGGTTGGGCGCCTACTGAATCTTTTTACCATTCTAGGGGTTCATTTTGCGTAACCAATAGGACGAAGAATGGAAAGTCATGTTGGGTAATTGCCTACAATTTTGACTAATAGGAGCGAGGAATGGAAAGCCCTACAAATATTAATTAATATCCCTTAATATCGTCTATCAAAACACAAAACACGGGGGGGATGGGGGGGGGGTGGTACCTGTCGTAGCGTATATAGCGCAAATAGCGGGGGGGTGGGGGGGCGTTTTTGAGCTGGAAACTATAGTAGCGCATATAGCACAAATAGCGCCTAGGGGTGGGGGGGGGGGGTAAAATCTCGTGCTCGTGCACGATTAAACGCGACATTACACTCCTATTGCGTGTTTCTAAGGTTTACTTTTAGGGTCCTAGCAACTGTCTTGCGTAATACAACGCGCGATTACGAACCAGTTTAGTTGATCTAGGGCCGATTTGCTAGCGAGGGACTGGTGGTCATTACGTTAGACTTCGTTCCACGGAACCTGGGCACGCGGTCCTATCAATCCGAGGTCAAAAGCCTTAGCTTTCAGGGTCCCCGTGGTTTCTAGTTTAACAGAAAGAAATTTTTAACGGTTAAACTAAATAATTGGAGTGAACATGTTATGTACATTTGAATTCATCACAACGTTAAAAGTATGACAAAAAAAATGTTCTGAAAAATATGTTTGAAATAATTGTTTTCTCACATAAAAGCTTTGTAGTACTTTTACATAACTCTTTTACCATTACCAATGTTCAAAATGGTCAAATAAAATTTCCAAAGAAAAAATGGTTGCAGTTGCTAATGAATGTTTGTCTTCCAATATGCTGTACTAGGTATTTAGAAAGTATATTTTTCTAAAAACTGAAAGTGAACTTGTAGAATCATATAAGCCGATTTTTCGCATGAAGATTGTTGAGGTCAGTTCCATACCACTTATAAATAATTAGTTCAAACGCAAGTATGAATTTTTCACAACAGTTGGCCTAAATTCGTCCTTGTCCCTGTTATGTCTTTAAGGACAAGTATGAACCGAGCTTAAGGTATTCTATTTTTGAATTATGGCCGACTTGACGTAATTTTTGAATCCGCAAAAAACTTTTCTTCAAATAAAACAATTGAAAATGTGACACCATTAACATTTAGTTGTTTTTCGATTGATCGCAGTAAAATAAGTTGATGTTTCTGATGTTGATGTTGTGTACCATGGCGTTGCCCGCCCGGTGCGACGGATCATAATATCATCCCACGAGTCGCTCGACGTCAGTTCCGACGCTTAATTTTCATTTAAACCGTGCATAGCTGCATGCTAGATGCAGAGTCAATTACTGAAAGGCAAATAGTTTTGTCAATTTTTTTTTGACATAAAAGCTGTTAATTTTGTGCAGAGCATGTACGTACTTTTTACCTAACTTTTGTAATACTAACAAACATGTGACAAATTTCGGTACATGTGTAATTATAAGATGAAAATTGTACACAAACATAAAGATAACGACGACCCATACTTTTATGTATATATACAGTACAAAATTAGGACAGAAAAGCTCTTGTACTTCTTCAAATCTTATTGACCGCGTTTGAATGTTCTACCGCCTCCACGCTTAGCGTTCAAGCCTTTAGTTTCAGTAAGCAAATTGGCTAAATAATCGAAATCTCGAGCGCCTCCTCGCTTCGCAGATTCCGTTTTCAGGTTTTTTTGCTTCTCAAGACTTGCTCCCTCACTCTTCTTTTTTTCGTCCAGTATAGTTTCTTCTGACAGCTTCTGAGAGTCATTTTCGTTCTTTTTGTCAACATTTCCAACGTCGTTCTTATCAAACCCCCTTCCTCCTCCCTTTTTTCTTCTTTCGTCAAACACACGCCCGCCCCCTCGTTTTTTGTCCTCGAACGTTCGGTCGCCCCCTCGTTTTTCGTCAAATTGTCTCGCGCCGCCTCGTTTTAGTTCTTCAAACCCTCTCCCACCCCTTCGCTTTTCATTTTCAAAGTTTCTAGCGCCACCGCGTTTATCTTCGATAAAACCTCGGCCACCAGCTCGCTTTTCGTCAAAGTGTCTTGCGCCCCCTCGCTTAATTTCTTCAAAACCTCTCCCACCCCCTCGTTTTTCATCCTCAAACCCTCTCCCACCCCCTCGTTTTTCGTCCTCAAACCCTCTCCCACCCCCTCGTTTTTCGTCATCAAACCCTCTCCCACCCCCTCGTTCCTCAACCACCCTCTCCCACCCCCTCGTTTTTCGTCCTCAAACCCTATCCCACCCCCTCGTTTTTCTTCCTCAAACCCTCTCACACCCCCTCGTTTCTTGTCTTCAAACCCTCTCCCTCCCCCTCGTTTCTTGTCCTCAAACCCTCTCCCACCCCCTCGTTTTTCGTCCTCAAACCCTCTCCCACCCCCTCGTTTTTCGACCTCAAACTCTCTCCCACCCCCCTCGTTTCTCGTCCTCAAACCCTCTCCACCCCCTCGTTTTTCGTCCTCAAACCCTCTCCCACCCCCTCGTTTTTCGTCCCCAAACCTCTCTCCCCACCCCCTCGTTTTTCGTCCTCAAACCCTCTCCCTCCCACCCTCGTTTTTCGTCCTCAAACCCTCTCCCACCCCCTCGTTTTTCGTCCTCAAACCTCTTCACCCTCTTTTTCTCCTCACCCTCTTCTTCTCCTCTTTTCTCCTCACCCTCTCCCCCCTCTTTTTCTCCTACCCTCTCCCACCCCCTCTTTTTCTCCCCCACTTCTCTCCCGCCCACTCGTTTTTCATTAAACACACGGGCACCCCCTCGTTTAAAATCGTCGAATTCATCATATTCGTCGCCAAACAGCCTCGCACCCCCTCGCGTGGAGATATCGTCTTTTTCAAACCCATACGCTCCACCACCGTTTTTCGGTCTCATGCTGAGCTCGTCTGAATTCTCCGTTTCATAACTGTTCTCATCGTGATCAACTGTCGGTATCAAACCATTATCAGGGAAAGCATCAAAGATGCCCATCAAGTCACTGCTTTGGCAATTACAAAGCCATTCATTGCGAAGCAAGTCATAGGCGGCAGTGCATGGAAACTGACATGATGCAACTGAAACAACACATAAATACCTCAATTAGGGCCGATTCGTGTCACACTTAATCTTTTTCAAGCATCATAATGCAACCTGGCACTATATATCAAAAAATAATAATAATATCAAACTCAAACAACAACTATGCTTTATCTAATCAGATTATACGAAATATGTTCCATTTAAACAGAGATGGAATTTAACATAATATTTGATATTTTTAGCAAGTTAATCCGAAAATAAATTCAGTGTAGAGCCTTTGGCGATTTTACATCTAAAACTATATTTTGATGACCTAAAAGTAATTAAGCGAAATTGTATAGACGTTTAATAAAATTTATTTAGGTATCGATTTTGGACTCCAATACATCAACTTTGGAGAGAAGGTCATATTTCACAACACACCAAATCTATTGCGGAAGTTGAAACTTTGCATAGTCTAATAGGCCTACATAAGTTATGCGGTACAATATTTAGACAAAGTTTAAGTTTGATTTGAGAAAATCTATTTTTCGACTGCAAAAGACATATTTCCCGATTAAAGCTCAATTTTGTGTAAAAACGAGGCTTCTATCATTTTTAATTCCCTCACAAGCACGTCAATCGGTTAAAAAATGTGAAAAAGTGGGAAAATTTGCAAAAAGGTTCGACTAAACCGATCCTTTTTCCAATTTTTGTTCATATGTGTTTGTGTTTCTGTGAGAACTTGGAAACTAAGGGTCTATTCCTTTACCGGATTAAAGGGTTAATTATAATCGGACTAAACGGTTTAAAAAATAAGCTCCAAAAATGCCATTCCAAAACCTACGGATTAAACGGACTTAACTATGCACGCTAATGTTAAGCGTGCATGTTAAGTCCGTTTAGTCCAGTGGTAGTTTTGGAATGAAGTCAGACTAAAATTAAGCCGCAGACTTATTTTAACTCGTATAGTCTGTTTAGTCAGATTTGTCATTCCAAAACCTCGGACTAAAATAAGTCCAGTCCGTTTAATCCGGTAAAGGAATAGGCCCTAAGATACATAGTTATGTTAACATAAAGTTTTATAGTTTTCAAAAAATTCATAAAATCGATGTTTTTTATCTATAAATAGATCAAAACCTTAGTACATCTTCAACGCAAATCTAAAAGAAATATTAATTAAATAAAAATAGAATCACAATTTACTAACCTGTTATAGTAACTTTAATAAAACCCACTAATAGAATTAATAAAAATCTAATCATTCTGCATCGCCCTGAAATTTTAAAAAATGACAATCACTATAAATTTTTATAAAAATGAAACCCAAGTCACAACAATGTTAGAATAAATGCAACAATTATATGTAGAATATGAAAAACATACAATCATTAGAGCTATTCAAATAGAAAACGCATGATGAAGACTGAAGATTAACTAAAACAAGGATACGCAAAGCCAATCCACAGGTATTTACACACCACAAAGTGTAGGTTATAGCACGATGTAGAGTGCACTCAGTAATTTATGCGCACTGTTACGTGAAGCTCCAAGTGCATGAACGAGTGCGCGCAGTGCACGAGTTTATGCACGCGGGCTTCACGTGCCAGTGCAAATGATTGCTGAGTGCACGCTACAAAGTATTATAATGTACTTATGTTATAACTGTTTTGAAGTAACAGTGCAATAACTAAGATGCACGCCTACAGCAGTGCAATAACTAGATTATACGGCACCCTGTGAATCTAGCAGCGTGCACTTAGTTATTGTCGTTAGTTATTGCACTGATATTTCGAGACAGGTATGATATAAGCAATGTTACGTGAACTTGTAGTAGTACTTGAATCACATGACGTCTAATAGCGACTAACAGCATTCTTGCAATACTTGCAGTATTCCTTGAAAGCCACAGGACCAATTTGCTACTGAGATAGCTGACTGATTTTAAGACACCGCCATGACCCACATTAAAGTCCGTGTTTTCTACCCATTTCTTCATATTTGGTCACCTAACGAAAAGTTTGCGCTTAGTGGCTTCAAAGCAGTTTGCTTGTTGGCTGCAAATCCCTACGAATCGTCTTACTGTTCAACAGTCATAAATTTTTCAATAGTGAACGCCATTGAAGAATATGATATGTGATTAGTATATACAGCGCAAGCTACATGCAAAAGCCCTAAAAATAGGATAGTACTTTTCGAACTATTGGAAAACTTCGACGTGTAGCCACGGCTCTTTGTGACGTTGTTTTTGAGCACATCCGAGAAATCAAAAATCACCGACAAAAAATAACTATACATTATTGATTCTTCAGCTAAAGGCCTATTCACACGAGGGCGCATTTTGCTCCATGGCGTACGCCATGGCGCACGCCATGGCGCCATGGCGCATGAGCGAGCGCATTAGCGGGCGCATGAGCGGGCGCATTCTATTTTCACACTGCCTGCTGCATTATTTCACTAAATGCAGTAGACAAGTGTGCGTGTGCGCCCGCTCACACGCACACGCACACTTGCCTACTGCAAATAGGCCGCTCATGCATTCATGCTCCCTCGTGTAAATAGGCCTTAAAGCGACGATTGGATCATCGAAAAACGTTAACATAATTTTCCTATGCAACCGCAAGCAGCGCCAGCATGTGTGCTAAATACATCAAATTCGACGGATGTACAGTGTATTCTAGTATGCAAAATTTAATAAAACAACCGCTCAACATAATCACATTCGATAAACCGACCAATTTGATCACGATAAATCAACCGATCAAATTCTATGGCTTAATGAAAAAATATTGTGTTCCGACGAATTTTTCGACGGTCGGTTGTTTTTGTTGGTTTTCGACGGGTGCAACCCTATACTTTTGTGTTCTATGCCACATTACGGTAATTTCTTGTGCATTTTCTTTAGGGTTTTGCTTAGTGATAGGGTTTTCGGAGTAGTTAGGGGTTTTTAGTTAAGTAAGCTGCTGCCATGCATTTTGCCCAGACGTCTTCACTTCGGCTGCGAGCCTAGGAAATCTCATTGATAGCGCAAGTATATAATATGTACAGCACAAAAAGTTCACACCAAAACTAAACCTAAAGAGAAATTTAAATCTGACCCTGTGCTATGTAGGTGGCGTTTGTCTACTGTTAAGTTGTAGCGTTTTATTTCAGTTTAAATTTAAGATAAATAAAAGAAGATTCGTGCATAAGAAGATAAACACCAATTGGTACATCTACAATTACGATTACCATTTATCCACACTATTGTAATTGTAGACTTTCAGAACACGCTTCTAAAACTAAGGGCCTGTTCACAAATTCGGATTAACTGGATTAGATTAACTGAATTAACTGGAATAATTCAACTCAAAAGTATGTGACCTTTTTCAAATTAGACACAGTTGCTCATATGTCTCAAGTGCATAAGCGAGCAAATTCTTGGAAAGATACGAAAATTCTATGCCAACTTATTGTAGTTAATTCTGTTAATCTAATGCAGTTAGTTTGTGAACAGCCATTAAGAACTAAATGAACATCTAAACATCAAAAAAAGTTTTATAGTTAACTAACTGCTTCATTAAAGACTTGCCATATTGTTTTTGAATGCTGTAGCAACAAGCAGCAGTTTCATGCAAAAGTTGTCTGCTACTTTTATCACTTTCGCAAAGTTTGGACCTGTCGCCTTGCAATTTTATTTTTGATGCTGATCTGGCCAAGTTCAGTTGCCCTGCATACCTACCTAGTACCTAGTGTGTAAATTTACACATGTAACAATCGATTGCAATCCGTGGTACACGATTCATTTCGGTTAAAACATCGGCTCAATCCTTGTTTTTTTGAGGGCCTAAGCGTTAGTATCGGCAAAAATTTCCAACTGTTTTGGTTGTATATAATGGCCGATGTGGTCAAACCAAATTTAACTTAATTTTTCATTTCACTTTCAACTTCCACATTTTTTGACTACGCGACAGCATATGTAATTGTCACCTGTGAAAAAATGAAAAAAGTTTGGTATTTTGGTATTCGCAAATATCAAACAAAAAGTCTTTATGGTTTTCAATTTCATGGCCCATGTGAACAGACGTTAGTATGTATATATATCCAGCTTGCATATGATAGTGGGTGCTTACTGACAGTCAAAGCCAAACAAATTTAAGTTGTAACTTTAGGAACCTGTAACCAGAAACCAACTTTTTCGCTTAGTGGTCAATTTATTACCAGAACAATAAAAATGTCAAAATACACACCAACTACGCTGCAAGAAGCAGCGTAAAGACCTGTCGGCATTGCGATGCCGACAGGAAAAAGCTGAACAGTAATTAGTTTACCCTTATAAGAGTTACTTCAAAGAGCAACTTAAAATGAGGACTTCAAAATAACTGTTATTAATTAAAACTAACAAAAAACTGTAATGTGATATTACTTATTTAGACTAAAAAGCTGGGAGCTTAGAGTCCTGGCAACTAACTGTAATTAGAAACCTGTTAATTTTGGAATATCAACATCCAATGACTATTTTTAGAAACTGCAAGGTTTCATTTTTCCAACGAAACAGCAAAAATTATATTTTTTTTAAATCTAGTGCAAACTTTATCCATCCTTTTTCCTGCGGGCTGCAGCTCATCCAATCTCAAAAAAAGTAGCTAAAAAGTATGTGCAGTTTTTACGCGGCGGCCTCAGCCGCCGCGTATATACTATATTGCAAACATGTGCATCAAGAGCACACAATTGCATCTATCCTAGTGTTAAATTGCTGACAGGTCAGCAAATAACACTGTTTGTGGGAGCGTATGTGTCTTTATCGTGTATGTATGTACGTACTTGGCGACGATTACCTGCCTGCTTCATTTGCGTATCTATGTATCCACTACTGGCAGTTTTTGCATAAAGAACACAGTAATTTGACGAAACGTGTCACGACAATGTTTCGTGGAATATTCATTAGCGCGTTGGAAGCCAGGAATTTTGAACTTATGGCAACCATGCCATCACACGGCTATGAAGTCCACAGTAAGGGCGCCGTTGGCTACGACATGGTAGCTTAAGCGGCTGACCGTAGGTTAGCTGCTGTAAATTATTTTGCTGTATCTCGTTCGGCAACATGTACTCAATGTGTACAGTTTTGCAATCCAATGATCAATTTTGAACTCAAGTTGTTCACAGTGAGCACGTTTGAACTCTTAGGTAGGAAAATTTAAGCAAAATCGACGCACTGTTGGCTAAGCTCAGGACTAACATTTGACAAGTGTATGTAATACGTTGGCTTCAAAAAATTTAAAAAAAGTGCCGCGTTTTATATTCGAAGAATATCCTCAGCACTGCAAGTACGTCACACCGCGATCTGTCTAAAATAAGTTTAACCTTACTCGCAAAACGTGCTTGTTTTATTTAGGACAAGTATTAACCGTGCGTTAGTGTTGTATGATTATGACGAGTACCTACGGCATTTTTGACTAAGGTAAATAAAGACTACAATTTTACTTTGTATATATTACAGATACAATCATAAGCTACCGAAGCGTCGATGTCTAATTTAGATCAAAATAAATTATCTAACATAAAAACCTGTTAGAGCTATTATTCAGGAAATCTGTAGTTTCATACATAATTTGTCACAAAATGTACATATTTCAACCAATTGCCCATTGTTGTACAAGAGTTCGACATTTTTTTATAAAATTTATTAATAAATCAACTTGGAGTTTAGTCCATAAACAAACAAATGCTACATAGATTGTCCATAGATTTAATTCAGTGATACCTCATAATTTATTGGCCCTAAAGTATGTCATTAGCTATGCACAACACATGCTTGTGCTCATTGGCTGTTAAAAACTAAAAAGTGAAACTAAAAAACGCAACATTTTCTGTTAATATAATTTTCTTCGAATGTCTGTGTGGGCTTTCTTGGGTATTAACAAGATCCCAGGCTACTTTCGGTATAGCTTGACGTTGATGAATTGAAACTCAATTTGTGTCTACTTTTGGACAACTGTAAAAAGTGGCTGTCCAGGAAAGAAAGTAGAATTAACTAAACTAATCAAGTTAAAGTAAACTTTCAAAACGAAACTGTGACAAATTAAGTCGGTTAGGTTTGCTGATAACTAACTACTTTTTTGTTTGTGTTAGACTGTTTCTATTAAGGTGGAGGCAAATTGAGAAATGCAACTTTGACACACACACACAAACTTCCTAAACAAAAATCAGCAGAAGCTCTACAGGGTCTAGAACTAAAACTAAACTATTTTTAGAAGCTATACTATAAACGTATCAAAAGTTTAAACAATAAATGATGGGCTGTATAGTGTATGCCACAAAAGTATCGAAACTCACTTATTAAAACAACACTATGTATGTGTAATAATAAGCAATGGAAGTTTTTTGTGTCTTTTAATTTCATATGCAGGATTTCCCGCTTTTTAATGGCGGCTTTTATTTTGATTGGGTATTTTTAAATTAAGGCTGCACATAATTGGCTGTTGCAGCCGAGCCGCAACCGAGCCTAGGTTGCAGCAACTAGTTGACGCCAAATATGCACGTGTAAATGCATGCGTTGCCGCGACTTTTGGTTGCGGCGACCAAGTTGCCTCGTGTGAGCAGGGCTTAAATTTCGAATGTTTGACTGTTTAAAAGGTAAAGTCCCGAAGGGCAAGCAGACTGTTTTTAAGTGCAAGCAGTTCATATTCAAATGCAGTTTGATGAGTTTTAACATTTACTCGCGCTTTGAAATTCAATTTTGGCTTCTTGGGTATTTGTTTTATACTGTAATGGCATCCTCGGTTGCAGACCGCAGTTGTGTACGGAACGGTAACAACCAACATGGCAATAATATATTTGTTTTTCCTGCCGCCGCTTCAGCGGCGGCAGGTCTTTGTACTGCTTCTTGGCATAAGCTGGCTACGAAGCAGTTTGCATGATTTGGGTGTTCAAGTTTTTGTTTATCGGGGCTTATTTTTAAAAGTTGCTTACAACTGGATGAAAACCATAATACAATTTTTTAATTTTAATTCAATTAACGTATAAGTTATGTATATATTGCTGTAAATGCAATTTTTATACTTGGAAATGTACAGCTACCCAATTATTTCAGGAAAATTAAAAGCAAAGAAAAAGAAAGAAAATTTGGACGAGCAGTTGACTAGCTGTCAACTCGTTACCTAAATTGAAATTAATTGCTGGTTAATTGGCCTAGGCACATATTGATAAATACATATATCCATACCTACTTTTACACGTAACACGTACACATTCTACATATGTGTGCTCGTGCTGTCTGTTATTAGAGAAGGGGACGGGTGAACTTTTGGCTTGACAAGTGTTTTTTTTGACAAAACTGGCATCCATCAACTTTCCTTTGCTGAAAACCGAAAGAAAAACGAAATGAAAGAAAAAGTAAAGAAACTCGGAATAAAAAGAAAAAGAATTTCCCTGAAATAATTGGGTAACTGTATGAGGTAGGATTCTGACGTTTTAAGTTATGATGCCCCTTTGGCCATAATTTCGATATGGTGTTGCGGTGTTGTCATTTTTTAACAAAATGTTTACATTATCTAATCCAAAACATAAATTTCGAGCTTAAATTTCTGTCTAGAAAAGGGCGACATCATGTCTGGCTTAAATGTCACCAAAAATTATTACGTATATAATCCACAATGAATTAAGCAATACTAAAAAACTAAGTGATCGCTGTTAATGACTGCCAGTGAGGGATACATGCATATCCACGTCGCAAAATTTCATTATATTTTGACTTCATCTTGGCATGCAAAACGTATATAATAAAAGATGAATAAATGGAGGTGTACATATCGGGCTCTAGGCAGGATTGAACTTTCGCCGGATGAGATTTCTAAACATTTTGAAAAACATTAATTATATATTCGAAAATTTTAAGGGGCAGGGACTAACTTAGTAGTAAATATATATGTACTGACTATTGACAGCTGAAATTTACAAAAAAATTTGCATGAAACCGCTGCTTGTTGAAAGCAGAGCTAACCGTTGCAGCAACTAGGTATGTAAAGCAGAGTTAAGGTCGCAGCAACTACTAAAACTCAATTAAATAATAATAAATAACGCATTAAGTTCAATCTGGCTAGAAACAACGTAATTGCTTGCCCTTCAATACACTGCTTGCCCTTTGAACATATCTGGCTTGCCCTTCGAAACCCAATCGTTTAAAAGGCATTTATTTAAAACCTATTTTGATTTTTATATACAGTATAGACATCATATATGCATATACTTTGAGATACTTTGGCTTTGAGTGGAAAGTAAACCTATCTTACGTAATAGCGTAACATATAACGATCATCACTAGCAAGCTTCGCAGGTATTTTTGACGCTAACCCAAACATGATTGATTCACACCTTCTCTTCTAAAACTAATGACTTTAAACGTTAATAAAAAATTACCTTTAAAACTCAAATAGTAAACACGACATAGTTTGAGACATTGGCAACAAAAACCTGAAAACTTTCTGAACCTGACCAACGCTTGGTTAGAAGGTTCATAAATTCTGAAACTATTTTACAAGAAGTTTTTAATGTTTTTCCCAAACTTTATCAGTCTCTCTTGGGGAATCTATTTTGCGAAAAAAGGTTGAATCCTAAAAAATGACCCAATTTCAAATAGACCCAAAAGTCCACCCCCTGGTTTGTGGCCGTCACAAAATGTTCTGAATGAAAAAGCTTTTTTGCAGAAGTTCATTAATTTGAAATTCAAACTGATCACTTGGGGACTCTCAGCCTAGAACTTATGGTAGGAAAAACTTTGAATCTTTCTGAAACAGTACCAATTCCCTACAGAAATAATAAATTTTCACATTAACACCAAATGAATGCTGAACCCTAAAACCGAAACCAATGCCTAAAAATAGCCAAAACTGAAACAGCTAGTTTTATTAGCTACACCATGTGCGATTAAATCTGCTGAATTAATTATTTTAATATTTATTAGTTAATTTTAGAATTCCAACTTTTAAGGTGTGAGATAGATTTTGATATATTCTTTTTTTGCTAACACCAAACGATTGACCCATTCTTTACCCAATTTAAGCCTGGTTCATACTTTTTTTAGGGACACAGATAAACAACAAAATTAGATTAATTGCCGCAAAAAAGTGATAGAATCTGGTGACGCCTACATCTTCTTTAGGCAAAAAATGTCTTGAGAAGTAAGATAAACCCCTAGGGTGGATTTCACCACGGTGGTTTTTAAAAAAACATGGTTTTACGTACGTGTGCATATGATTTGCCCATAATTTCATTACGAAATATCGCACGATTCGTTACGAATTTAGAAATTTTCTAAGACCATGGTTTTTTCTCAGTGGAAATTTCAGCAGAATAAAAACCTGCTATGCTGCAGGTTTGAAATTTCAACTGAGCAAAAACCATGGTTTTTAAAAATTTACGAAATTCGTAACGAGTCAGGCGATATTTCGTAATGAAATTATATGCAAATCATATCAAAACGTACGTAAAACCATGGTCTTTAAAAACCACCGTGGTGAAACCCACCCTAGAGTACTTCCAGGAATTTAGGACAGTTCATCATCGGTTGCATGGTTGAGCGCCGGTCTGCAGATTCAGAGATGGCTGGTTTGAACCCTAGCCTGGGTCATTCTTATGATGATGCTGTATTTCTTTCAGTAATTCTCCCTCCTTGTGTACAGATTGATCGAATAGACTAAATACGATATCCCCCTGAGTTCTGTAAAGCACTGATACCTTCTGAGCACAAGACTTTGGAGCAACTAATGGCAGGGTACAAAGTTTTATTGATACGGAACTAATGCCTTAGACTTATTTTACTTAACTTTATATGAGAAGAAAAACTTCGTGGGCTAAGATATAGAATTCTTAGCAAGAATAAGGTTCATGTATCCAATTGTATATTGTTGAAATTGAAATCTACATCACAAAACTACAATAAAATTGATATGTTGGTTCACTAATTAGAAAATGTTTACCACGAGCTGCCAAGTAGGTAAGCAGGGGAATACGAGATAATACTAGCTAATGAACCTAAGACGAAGCTAGAGATTTAGTCATTACCTCAAAAAGACTGGCGACAACAAAAAATGTCTAGCTACATCTTAGTTCATTGTCATTCAATATGTTTAGCTTTTTATAAAAAAATGCTTTTTGAAATTAAAAAAAAACTAAATGTCAACCGATACGAAGGTGCTAGACTCAATAAGCACTTCCCGTTTTCTTACATTATATCACAGCTCGATTCATACTTACAGCATGAAATACCGTATCACCCGGCTAAATTGCGAAGTAATTACGAAATAATCACCCCACAATTCGATCTTACACACGATAGTGTCGCGAAAGCAGTCGAATTTGCGTGGCTGTAAAGCTTGTTGAGTAAAATGTTTGCAACTGTCGTTTCTATTCTTTCAAAGTATATGTTATGGCAAATAATTTCACCAAGTTTCAGCAAAACTAGACCAGCATACAGTTTGCAGTGAAGTCGCAAAGTCGTAAAAATGACGTCTTGAAAACCTACACATTTTTTTTGTATTTGTTGAAAAAAATTGTGCGTCGATACGTTATGTGTACTTCACAAGCTGGCCAATGTGATATCACGCTCGTTTTGTTGATCTTTTATGTCCTTTTTGTGTGATGTCCGACTCACAAATTACGATTGGTACGTTGTCAATATGGTAATCTTGGGTCAAGAAGTGATTATGTGGTACTATACAGCACTGTACTAGCTGCTCAGTGAACATAAACTTTCAAAGCAAAAAGCTCTTATTTTGCCAACTATGAGCAAAACTGCTTGGGCGACACTACCACCTTAATTCCTAATTTAGCCGGCTGATCAGACATACAGATGTAAGTATAAATGGACGGAGATGAAGAGTCCGATTCACGCCGCCTTCGTTTTGCGGCAGACGGCATTATTCAAAAGACACCAGTTGTAATAATTTATCAAATTCACAACTTGACCCCTACAGCGGAAAGAAAAAAGTGATTAGTAATACGCAAATGCCACTTACATACGATGCAATGACTCAAAATATGCAAATTAGTTTAATACCGCTACGTACAGGAAATATCCTATGTCTTGGACTCGAAAACAAATGATACAATAAAACTATGAATCGAGCCTAACCTGGCAAAGTAAGCTGAATAGTGAACCAACGTATAGGTACATATCTCGAGCACAGAAAGTTTTTCAGATATTTAGATCTGATATCTGGTATAGATATTTACAGATACAGCTACAGATACAGTTTTACAGGTACAGATATTTATCTGGAAGAATTCCAGTGTCTGAGTTCGTGTGGATCTGTTTTCAATTTGTGACAGCTTGATGTATATACTGCACACTGGTATATAGTTTTTATTGGCAGCAGGCTTAAAAATTGTTTAAAGCTCTGATTATTTATTACAAAAATTACTTCAAAAGTTTGCATAATATAATCTGTTTTTCCTTTCTTGTACTACATCTTTTTCACAGTTTTACAAAACATTTCACGCTGGAAAGCAAAAACGTTTCGAGTTATTTTACATAATTTAGATTTACGCAGAACATTCGAGCATATTGTAATAGATACGCTTTGCTCGCCTGACGATGTGTCACAGTCTTTAGTAAGTTAAGATCATACGATGACTTACATTTGCAATGGCAAACTTGTTTTTTAATCAAGCGAGAAAACACTGTTGTTACTCTGTTGGAGTTTCGGTTTCTCTATTAGTATTTGTGTACATGATACAATGATTTGCAAAGCAGTGGTACAAACAAGTACAAAATGGTGTAATTCCGAACTACAAATTGGTACGTAAAAACAGTTTTGAAGAAAATAGAACTAAATAGAACTAATGTAATTGTAGCTTGTGTATTAAGATGGCACAAATTTAAAAAAATGATCCATAGGAGCTCAGACACTGCACAATGTTGGCAGAATTAAAATTTTGCTTGGTACCCAATTATGAACAATTAGGTGAGCTAATCACCGTACTAATGTACTCCAGATAACATAAACGTTACATTGATAGCACCAAGTATGCAAAAATTAGTGAAATTTATTTTTAAGCTCTTTGATGGTTAATCAACCTTTTAAAAATTGACTGCAGTTAAAAACTAAACCGTCTGAAATAGGCTTTTTGTATGCTATCTCACTCGATAATAATGAAAGTGAATACAAAATTTATGACATGAACACGACACCAAAATACATAAGCCTCGGCACCTAGACAGACTAAGAGGCTTCAATATACGCACTTCGCTTAAAAACCTTAAAATCAACTCTCCTATTTGCCACACTCAAGCCGAACTCAAATTTGTCCTTCCGTTTTTTCCGCTCAGAAGTTTCCGGTCTAAACTAGCATTTATGGGAGTTTGAAAAAAATTGTAGTTGCTTTGACTGATTTTCAGACAGATTTTCAGTAGTTAGACTCAAGATTGACGGACATTAAAGAAAAAAATACAATGGCTTAATTGCACAGATGTACATGGGAGGTCTGGAGGGGAAGCCGGTGGGCTTGTTATACCGCGAACCACGGGGCTCTTGGAGTTTGGGCCGAAAAGGCGAGGGCCAGAGGGCAGAATTGACCGTGCGCCCGAGCCCAAGTGGAACGCGCTATAACGGTGAAAACCGGGGCAAAGTGCCCTAAATCGCTCAGAAATCTGCCCTAACTAGGTCCGGGGCACACACACGAATTCCCCAACAAATAGCCACAAAGCCCTCAAGGGCTGCTACAGTCAAAAGGCCCTAAGAAGCCCTAAAGAGGCGGTTTTTGAGATTCAGAATTTTATTGAAAATTAAAAGTTTTATTCAACATAAAATTAACAAGACATTTTATAACAAGAGAAAATAACAAAAACTATCTTAAAACATGTACCTAGCTCAGGGGACCTAGCCCTAGTCCTCACTGGCGCGCACACCTAACTACCTATCCCCTGTTCAAACGTGAGCGCGCCTCCCCCCTTCTCTTGGAAAAACTGTGACTGCCGTGAGCCAGTCACACATGAGTAGAATATATAATTTTGCAATGCGACCAATTTGAACTCAGGCTACGTCCCCCTTTCCAAAATAGTATTCAAAATATAAAACAAATTGAAATAATAATTTTAAATATTAATTTTAAATGATAATTTTAACATGAAATGTATATTTTATAAAAATGTAAATAAAAGCCTATTCACACTACACGTCATCGATCAAAAACGTGTAAGCCTGCGCTTTAGGCAGATTAAATCGATGGCAGCCTTTCTATTGATCTAGAAGCTGTAGCACGTGACGCGGAGCGCTTATTCATGCGCGAATACTGCCAATTCGAAACATGTATGAAATACGTACTGTGACGAGCGGTGAAGTGTGAATAGGTTCTTTTGAAAGCGTTTTTAGACCAATTTCAACATTCTAGTGTTGCGGAAAAGTCTACCCCAAGTAGGGGGTAGCCCTAGTGATACAACAGGTGCCCCCCTGCGCGGGCACGACGTCCCGGCGTGTCTAGCGCACATAATTTGGGTACCCCCTAGCTGGGGTACACTTTTCCGCCTACTTTCGGTTTCAAATTTTCGCCGATTTTAAAATAGCAATTTAGAAAAATTTGGCAAAGCACATAATAAAATTCCCGAAGATGCGCAAACAAGTACACACAACAAATACCAAACAATATGTTAGTAACCCACTCAAGAATTTAGACTTTTTGCTATAATTTAGGACTCGTTCCATTTTTAAACCAATAGCGAAAACAATAACAGATGATAAAATCACACCGACCCGAAATTACCCACAATAACAAATCTACCCCCTCAATTACCCGTATTCATTCCCCCATTTACCCGACAATTTTGGTCTTCCCATGCCCCCCTCCTTCCTGGAGGTCTCACCAGATGAACTCGAGATCGCACAACCCGAGTGCCCGCTTCGACCAGCATACCCCAAAGCCCATCGGTCAGTTAGACCGTTCTCTCTACGTAAACTCACTACACGCATACCCTACCTAAAAGACCCGTACGTACCTAGCTAAATTTCGGTTTCCCACTACATACACCCATGTTAGTAACCCCTACGGTCCGGACCTTTCTCCCTGGGCGCCCCCAAATTTTCTCTACTTCTCTCTCACTCGTAGCTGCTTCTTCGAACTACTCGGATACTATCACCCTTATATTGGCGAGCTCGCGCCTGCTTTCTTACGACGTACGCCTCGTGCACAGCACGTTAACAGACGCGATTTTCGGGATGCTGGCCGGGCACCCGTCGCGTACGCCACCCACCTACTCGCAGCTACTGCTCCGCACATTTCTCCCACAATTTCAACACCCACAGTCGTATCAAAACAAATAAAATCTGATCTTCTTCTTCTTCTTATAGCCACACACACTCACATTCATACCACACACACATCCTACGAACGTTCTAACTGTCCTTCGCTCCCCTACCTAAATTTCCTGCTGCGATCCGCGCAACATGCAAGTATATACCGGCCGAAACAGACACACAAACAAAAATACAAGCTAACTACAGAGTTCATGTCCAATCTGGCAATGTCGGGAACCAGCTTGGGACCACAGGACGGCACACGCTGACAAATCGCTGGACTGGCATGGCACGGACAGCAAGGCGGCAAAGACGACCCGATGACTGGGCTGCTCCGATCACACACTGGCGGATGGACGGACGACGACCTGCAGGGTGGCTCGGCTAGCAAACTGGCTGGCTTGGCTAGGACCAATAGCACCCAATAGCTGGAATGTTCGTT
The DNA here is from genome assembly GCA_030248245.1 of Trissonchulus sp. WLG1_4. Lineage (NCBI taxonomy): Eukaryota > Metazoa > Nematoda > Enoplea > Enoplida > Ironidae > Trissonchulus > Trissonchulus sp. WLG1_4. Next base: position 23,492 of record JASANF010003633.1, on the reverse strand, counting down.
TCGGGCAGGGATATTTGCCGATCAACGCCCTGCGGCTGCAAGCGCTGTTGGCCACTCAGTCACCAATCAACAGTCTACAGGGTTTGCTAGGGTCCGCTGCACCAATAGTACTCCGCTAACCGATGGTAAATTAACTTAACCTGAGCAACAGTCTAGGTTCTATCGTTGGGCACATTAGCAATATACATATAAAGGTAATAGGGTAGCCTGCATTTCACGTCACTGAACTAATCAGTAATCACCTGCTTCAAACGTAACGGATTAACTTGCAGAAAACGAGACACCGGACCAACATTTATGGAACACAATAGAACACACAATATACATATGTACTTACATCGGTTAACATTTTGGACTGCAACGCCAGAAATTTGATTTATTTACTCACCTACGTCTACTCCAAATGTCGAAACTTAGGAGAGACTAAATGCACTCTGAAACGTTTTGGAAATAACAAAAGGAAAGTAAAAAATTTTGAGTCGAAAAGATGCAAACTCATCAAAAAACACTTTCTAATGGTCAATATTCTATTAAAATTATTAAAAACTTCAGGCAGTATCAGCACCAGCAAAGGATAAGATGTGATCAGAAAATATGGAAAAAGCTATATGCAGTATCTTATCGAAAAATAGAAAATATTCACAAACATGTTAATAGAAAAAAAAAGATCAGATAAAAAGAAGTGCATTCGTTGATAATTTGGTAATTTGATAATTACGGCTACACGTGCAGCGCACAGTAATGGCCCAAGCAGGAACGGTGGATATCAGCCGCGGGAAGAGCCTTCCCTTGCCTTAAGCCTAACCGACCGCCGGCGGAGCTTCCAGGTGAGATGGGGTCTTTTGTGCGGGCCGGGGTTGCCCGACACCGACGGGAACTACGTTATGTACATAATGCAAAAGTACGTTGAGCGTAAATTCCTATTATTAAAGTGCTGAAAGGTAAGTGAAGTGGAATAAGGGAGGAACCGGGTACTCCCAGGTTGAAGCCTTACAACTTCATGTCGGAATTCAATAACAATCGTATTAAAATGGGACGTAACCGAAAGTTAACTTAACCACTTGAAATTTTATGACCATGTCGAATTTCCTATTCACACTAATTTTGTTTTTGACCTAGCTCAGCGAAACTTCAACCGATTTTGACGATCTTGGTATCGATAAAAAAATCTTTCAAAAATCTAGACGTGATTGATCTTCGATTTTTGATTTTTAGTTTTGATTCTTCAAAAAATTGATTTATCAAAAATCAGTTGTGTTTGAGCGACTACAAAAAGTGCCGCGAGCCAAAATTTGATAATCGAAAAACTTTCACGTCCGCATTTATATTCTTTCTTTCATTGTGCAAATTTTCAACTCGATCGCAATCGGTAGCTGGGACCCAGGTTCAAAAAAAGTAGTCGATTTCGCTACACAAAAATTTACGTGTAAGGTTTGCCCACACGTTTCACTTTTTCAAAAATTGGACCTTTCCTAGGACTGCATATTTCCGTTGAAAAAGTTACCAAAAGCCATACTCAATTTTTTAAGGAATTAAATCATATATTTGAAATTTTCGAATATTTATCAGCTTTTTAGGTTTTTCATTTTTTATTTGCTATTTTCACGGCTAAATAACTCAGCAAAGCTTCAACGTATTCCTATGTTTAAAACATCAATTCAAAGCTAAGAAACCGCGTATTTCAGTTATATGAGTAATCATTTTATATTGAACAAAAAATTTTACAGCTACAAAATTGTCCAAAAAATTATAAATTTTTTTTATCACAATATGCACATGAAATGAAAGCTCTTTTCATTCTGAACAACTTTCCTTCAAGACATTATGATCAAAATTGTCGCTGAAAAAAATGAAACACCAAAGTCGGTTCCCCTGAGCGCCACCTTAATTGAAAAAAAAGAAATACCAAATTTCATCCAATTATAACTTGATCGCGGCCAAAAATTCAATAAAAAGCTACATTACTAAATACGAAATTATCTACTAGAAAAACTAAATTGAAAGCAGATTGAATTCGGTATTCGTACCGAAACAGACTACTTTACCACATGAATTTGACTTGAACGAATAAAAAAAAATATTTAAATGAAACAACGTTAGAATGATCAAATTGTCCACAGAATCTGAAAATTTTAGTTTCACAGTTAATTTCAGCTTGTTACATTCCACTTTTACAGAAAGTATGTCCACAAGTGCCAATGGTGATTGCCCATAGTGCATACTGCACACAACCTGCAACATTATTAAAAGTCTAAACAATTTGTTGTCGTTTCCTGGATGGATCTACCACGTGAGTCATCTACCGTAATTAGGCTGCTGATTGATGTTCATGTCTAGCCCTAGTTCGGGGTTGTCTCCTAAATCCTTGAATTTGACTGGTCGATATTACGAGGGGTCGAGGTTGTGAATAGACATTGGACGTTGTCTTGAAACAGATCTTTTTCATCATATTTTGAGGTCCTGGATTTATTTTAGCAGGGCCTGAAAACTTAATATTTAAACTAACATGTAATATTTGTGTTGAATACTAAATAATAACTCAATCAATCATAAACGCCGTCTAAATTAAGTAGAAATTGAACACGCTCAACTTCACTAATTAATTTGTTTTGCTAGTTAAGCCAGAATACAATGACATGACACACAAAAAAAGATTAGTTGAAAAGTTTAACTACAGTAATATGAACTGTACTTATGTTTATATACCAGAGTCGACATTGGTACCTAGATAACAAATTCAATTTCAAAATTGAGCTAATTCAAAGTATTCCGCATCATGATGGGACAACAAAAAAATTTGTAATGGCTTCAAGTCTCGAAAATAAAAACAAAAACAGCACTCCAGACGTAAAACATTAATAAGTGAACGTAAGCATTTTAATAAGTTCTGAGATTCTGACATTTCATCTTGATACCATGGAAACAAATTCATAAGTCTATAAAACTGACGTGTGAGCGATTTCAATTGTAGACAAAACAGCTCAAGAATGTTAAAATTGGTTGATGCCTAAAATGATTGGTCTAGTGGTTGCTGCTAAAATTTTTAGCAAGCTTCATCACTTTCGCAAAGTTTATAACTGACTGTCGCTTGCGTTGTACTCCTACTTATCGGCGAGCCGCAAAAGTAACGATTATACTTACACTTGAAGGCATTCAATTAGAATTGTAATTTGGTTTAGTGTATTGCTAGCCTTTAGTGTATTTAGCCTGCTATAACCTGGTTATTACGGCACGCTGTAGCGTGCAACCTACTTATACTGCACGCTTTAGCGTGCAACCTACTTATACTGCACGCTACAGCGTCCACCCTACTTATACCGCACTCAGCAGAAATCGAAAGAAAAGTAAAGACAAGAGGAATCGAACCAGCGCCGTCGAATACGCTGTTTTCTAGTCCACCGTCTTAACCACTAGGCCACTCCGACACAGACATCAATTCGCATAATATTTCTCGTATTGCAACAGCGGCAGTGTCGAGGAATTACAGATGTGTGTATGCATTGCGATACCTACGTAGTACGAACATTCAGTATGCATATACTCTTGATAGAAGCAAGATGTGACAAATACCAAGGTTACTTACTAGGCTGTCATCAGCAAGGCTGTAGCCTAATGAATAAGGCGTCTGACTTGGAATTAGAGTATTGTGGGTTCGATCCCCACCAGTCTTGACATATTTTTGAAAATTACAGAAAATTTTACGTACGTATTGAAAACCAAATCACAAGCAACTTATAGCACTGCTTGTTGTGCTAAAAGTAATTGATACGCATGAAACCCTCGTGCAGCTGCACTCGTAGTTTCACAGAAACATGCGTATAAATCACTTATAGCACGCCAACCAGTGCGATAACCCATACTTGTATTAGTGTTAATGCTTTATTACACCCACGCGGAAAATGAAGGCTCAATAACCCATCTACATTGGGTTAGTGTGTAATATAAAAGTCGACACAAGTTCAAAGCTGTTTATTACGTTAAGTTACATTATCATCGGTCTACCGTGATTTTAAAATTACTAACAGTGCCAATGTATGCATATGTCATATATTTTCTACATTGCTTTATTGTCATTTTTTCCTTCCAAAAAGTAAAAATTGAGTTCTTCAAGTCATTTAAATTCCATGGTTCTGCTTCCGCACGTAAGTATTGCTTAAGTTGGTGCCAGCACCACTCTATTGGGATCAAATTTGGTCACTCAGTAAGCCAATCTTGCACAGCGGTAATGCCTAGCAGTTTTAAATGGCTTTTTGTATAGCGGATAGTATGTTTCGGTCATTGTCCATTGCAATATCAAAGCAGGTTTGGGAATTGAAAATGGAACGTAATAATAGTCATTAATTACAAAAACGTCACTGTCCATGCGCAATTTTTTATCAAAAATGCACATTTTTGTGGCTCCGTACCAGCTGGTCTCAGCCCAAACGTGAACCTAAAATACAAGTATTGTGCGCATAATCTTGCAAATTTTAGAAAAAAATTGTGTTCATCTATCATATTTCACGATCAGTGCTACTAAACCTTCCCCCGTTTATGGAAGGTGGAAGTACCCAGCACCCACAATGCCCCCTTCTTATGCCCAAAATCTTACTTGATGTTTACTTAAAGTCATGTGCAACAGTTCTAAACTTCATTTCAGATCGAAACTTAAAAACAAATTTTTACACTAAATTCCAATTTAATTAAAATTTTTTAAATTTAAATTTAAACTTTTAAACTAAATTCAATTGCACCAATTTCTATAAACTTCATAGAGTGTTTTGCTTGACCTTTCAGTGTGATGATCTTATTGTCTCCCATTTTCAAATAGCAAGTGCGGCGATGTCATTGTAGTTGAATAATCCGCCGACCCACCCCCTGGCCAAATGTATACGCCAGCATTTTGCCTCAGCACTCTGGTGGTGCCCATCCCAGCCCCCAATACGGCTCACCATGAGAAAAACGATGGTGCCACATGACGCCCCATGGAGTGCCTCTTCGGGCATCATGCGGCATCGTGTCACAGCAAAACCCCATGGGGCGGCAAAACCGGCAATTGTGAAGGAAATTTTTCTACGCTTCAGCACTCCAGATATAGATTTAATTGCAAACAGGGATAATCGCATAGTCTCCGGCTTTTTTTCTTTAAATCTGAACTCAGAATCAGCAGGCGTTGACGCCTTCTTGCAAAATTGGAACTTTTAAAAACTATTTGCTTTCCCTCCGCCAATTCTAATTCCACGGGTTTTGTCTAAGTTCGTTGCGACTCCAAAAACTAAGTCTCTAATCTTTGTTTTTCATTTCTGGAAATCCAAGCGGTGATTCGCACACGTGCTCAACTTGATAGATGATCCGTTATTTGTATTCCCTATTACAGGGATCGTACGACTCACGGGCCAACACGAACGCAGCCAGCCGCCCGTATGGAACTTCGCTGCAACAAAGGTTTTGACCACTATGTAGGGCAACATTCCAGGTGTGACGCCCTTTGGGACCAATAGTAAGACTGTCGCAAGGCTAAAGTGCTACCATTGGATCCAGAAGTGGCAAATATTCTTACATTTTAACGCGGCCCCCTCCGGGGCCGCGTATATACTATATTCGGAATCTCGAATTCCTACGTTAATCTGGGTAGGTCGATTTTCTAGTGTTAATTAACACTAGAAGGGCAGGTACCTCTCTCTCGCTGCTCTGCCACACACTGTGGAACTGCGTAACAATTGGTAGACGTTTCAATCAGCTGCCAACATGTAATGCAAAATATTGGTGCACACTCGAACCACCATTACTCTAATCCGCAATCCAGATGCTCAGTTGATGCACAGCACACGTGCACACTACCATTTGAGCCAAGTGGGCTACCAATACTAATGAATTTCACATAGCTAATGAATACACCTTGAATGCAGCAACAAGCGATGTTCGAAAAATGTCCTGCTAGCGTGTAGAAGTATGTAGTTTTCCGTTGACAGTTAATAAAAATGAAACGAATTGCTTGAGTTATAATCAACATTATGCAATATTTTCCATTAACCTACCACACGGTTTTTGTTTAAGTCAGTTCGTGATTTGTCATCAATGATTGAAGAACTCACAAGACACGAAGTTAACGTTTTTGTACCAGTGGTCTCATAGTGTAGTGGTTAGCACTCAGGATTACGAATCCTGTTTTCCAAGTTCAAATCTCGGTGAGACTTACTTTTTTTAAAAAGTTTCATACGATGTTTTGACTCAAGCTTGGTTTCAAATTTCAAAACGTGTTCATAAGTCACTACTTTTTGCGATTTAAAAGACTTTGGAGCTACTCAGCAGAAAATGTGTAAACAAATTGGGATTTAAAAATCTTTTATCCACAAAATATGACCGCGTTTTATATTTTCTTTGGAATATTGACACTCTGGACTCACATTGTACCCACTTTTTACTCAGCAGAAGAGCTTGTTTCATGCTAAATTTAAGGCGGGGGCGGCTGTAGCAACAATTAATGTAACTGTGTCAGCAATGGCTCATCATTTGGGCGCTCAGTTTAACTTTGCACTAGCCCAACACCCTGTCATTGTTGTTTAAATCAGCTTGTTTTGCGTCCAGGCGCTTGCGCCGTAAAATTTACCCTACTTGGCAGGTAGAATAAATGCTGGATTTTCTGGAATTTCCAGTTTCCCTTAAGGGGCAAAAGAAATTTCGCTGGCTCTTCTAGGTAAAAAGCTGCACGTTTATTGGTCCTAACTTTTGCTTGTAGAGCAGAAATTCTCAAAGATGTCTGCAGATCCTGAACAACTGCCTCAACACAGTGTGCAGTGGTATATATAATATGCCGCGAAGTTGATTTGCATATTAGTATGACGTCCGTATACAATCACGGGAATGGAGAAACATTCACACGTGACAATCGATATTATGCTGACAAATCAATACGCTAGGAAATCTAATTTGCATAATTAAATATTCAGTATAATGCAAAAGGGGGAAAACATTCAGTTACGAGCTATCAAGTGTCCACAAGGTGACGCGATCAATGCGTCTAGATTGCCTGTCAGCTCAGAACCCTCCCACTCCCACCCCTAATCCTAGTAAAACTATAGGAATAAAGAGAAAAATGTTTGTTCTAGACCTGATTCAAGCATCACACTGGCACAAAGAGCTTTCTGGAGGAAATATTACCGAACAGCAACGAATCCAATTCGCCCAAACAATTTGTTCTGAGCTGGCAGAAAATTCATAGAGGAACTACCTGATGTATGCGCTCCAATACATCAGATGGCATGAATTTACTTTTCCGCAAGATTCCTTCTTACCAATCAGGCCGCTTCGGGCGGGTTTATACCTACTTGGCAAAAAAGACGTTTTTGGCGCCGCCACAGTGCACCTAGCTATGACAGCCTTGGGCTGGGTCAACAAATTTATCGGATATGGAGAAAACCTGACAGCATCTATTTCCTTACAAAAACTGGTTAAAGGGCTGCAAAAGCTGGTTGCTAAGCCTGTAACGAAAAAAATCAGTCTTTACCCCCGACCTAGTGTCCAATATTCTAAAATGTTTGTCAAAAGACTCAGCACTTAAATCGTTGAGAACGGCCGCTATTCTTATTCTCGGTTTCATCGCCATGTGCAGGTCTCAAGAATTGAGATCACTCAAAATAGCTGACTTACAACGCTGCGACGGGTACCTTAAAATACTAATTCGATCCAGCAAAACGGATCAACTGAGACAAGGCCAGTTTACGATTGTAGCGGCAACACAAATGCAGCCCTGTCCTATGCAAATTTTGTTGAAGTATTCAAACGAACTGCAAACTCTGACAGGGACGGACGGGAATCAACCCTTACTGCAGTCCTTTCGTCATTCCCGAAAACTCGGTAAGCTGATGCCGACAGGGAAACAAATATCGTATGACACTGTTCGAAAAATTATAAAAGCCACAATAGAGGAAGAGGGTCTGGATCCGTCCTCCTACTCCACTGCTGACAGGCAATCTAGACGCATTGATCGCGTCACGTTGTGAACACTTGATAGCTCGTAACTAGTTTCCTGGCGTATTCATTTGAAAAGCATAATAAAGGTTATTACGTAGGAAACCGAAGGAATAATAACCATTGTAGCTGAAATGCCTTTCTGTTCAGAAAGGAGCATTTCTATATCCAGGTGGCTATAGTTTCTCTGACTGTTCTCTGACAGGGTTCCGGCGTCACTGTCATACTATCGAAGTAAACTTTTGTTCTCTTGTTGCTTCCAGCGGTTGACTGGGTCAATTAACTCGGACGTCGTTGTTCTCTCATCAGGGATATCACTGACAAGCTAACAAGCATAAACTGTCATGGATCAAATCAGTTGACTTTCTTGCAAAAACACTGTGACTATTGCTGCATACTGAAACCGATGCGTTACCAGTGCTGTCTGAACGACAAGACGGCATGATTGTCTAAATAAAATAAAAACAATCAAATAAAACTGACCAGTTTAACTTTGCGTAGTTGTTTTCATAACCTTTGCATAACTTTCACCTGGTCCGCGACATTTTCTTAATCAAAGGACCTGTACATAGTTTATCACACCTATTACCAGTCCTCTACGAGAACATCAGTTTAATGACATCGTTTTACAGCATCGAAATTGGAGTTAACATTTTAATCATAACATAAAATTGCGTTAGTATCAAGTTATACTCGCTTATTAGCTATTACACCGTGACTAGATTGGATTAAAAACACTAGGCTTTGCCTACCCTACTGACTTATGATGCTATTGTCAGCCTTTGAGCAAGCATCTCAAGCGTTTTTCCGCATTCAGGCTAAATGCCCAATGCTGTTAAATTAGAAGCTTTGATCTTCAATGTTAAATTATAACCTTTTCGTGCATAAACTTTTCAAAATTGCACGCAAAATTTGATCCGTCACCACAGACTGGGCCTGCGTCACAAAGACAGCTTTGGGCCTGTACTGTCACGCCTAGTCACTCTGCCACCGGCTCGCTTCACTCGGATACCTAAGCTCTATCCTCGTGAATTACATGACTCTGTGAAACATCAGACCGACAGGTTTCACTACTGTGAGATAGTGCACTTGGCCTCAGATGTTAACCAGTATGCACGAACGGGTTAAACCTTCAATTTCAACTTGAGCTCCAATTGGAAAAAAGCAGTTACATTTGGTGTGTTCTAGTGACAATATTACAGAACTCAGTCTAAGAGCATTTTTGTCACGATTCGTACCGTTTTTTTGCCGCTTTTATAGCACTTGTAGACTACTTACATATTATGTAACACCTCAGCGTTTTTTTTGGTCGACTGCTAGTAATCAAAATTTTAGTTTAATCCAAAATAAAAAAACTTGAACAACTCCCTATTCCTAGTTTACCTTAGCTAAGCAACTTAAGCAACACCCTAAAAAGTATAATAAATTCTATAAAGCCAAATATATAGGTACAAAACGTTTATTATGGTTATTATAATTATTAAAGAACAGAACGACTTAGAGATTGGATTCACGGGTATATAAAATCTCAGTAGACATTGTAGAAAAATAATACAAAAGTGAGGAAATGTACACAACAGTTTAAATCAGATAAAGGCTAACGTAACAACAAATTCTGAGCGGAAATGAATACAATAAAAAATACATTATATAACCTAAGCAACAAAATATTATAAAAATAAGATTTGACATATATATATATATTATTATCTGATATTGCTCAACTATATTACCACATCGGACAAAAACAATGGCTACAGTATCTTTGTACAAATAGGATCGGTTTCTTTATAACACTCTGTTTTGTACTCCGTATCATCAAATAAGGCAATTGAATTTTGAACCCATTAATTGTTGTCAAAAAGCCAATCAACAATTGCGAATTCCAGAGTCTCTTCGCCTTTTTATTATTTAGTCAACATTAATTTTTTCGCTCTCAGAGCCTTCGGACTTGACGAAATGCAGCGTAGACAAGGCCGGAAATTCGTCAGTGATTTCCGTCTGTGTCTGCGTATCGATACTGTCAATCGAAATCATAGAAGCGCCACTGAAGGACTCTTTGCGGTCGGTCGAAGGAGTGGTCAATGGCGAATCACCCACGCTACCTGACGGACCGACATTTGACGCAGCACTGACGCACTCTGACGCCGTCACAAGCGGCAGCGTCAGCGTCTTGTAGCTAGTGGCGACTGAAGACTGACCCGCGACAGTTGGAAATGCCGGTCGAACTGGATCAGCAGCGGTTCGTGGCAGCGGCCTATAAAGGTGGGCGTTATTGCTGAGCGCTGCCAGAGGGTTGGTAAGCGAAAGAGTTGAACAGAGCAGGGCTGACCAGTTGGGATGGGCCCCCCTTGGCGCTAGACGCTCGCCCCCCGCGAATCGCAGGGGAAACAGGGCAGGATTTGCCTGAGGTCCCGGAGTCCCCGGAAAGGCGTACAGAGGTAGGGGACACCGAATATTGCCGACTCCGTCTAAACTTGTCCGACGATAGTCTTTGGGCATTTGGTCGTCGCCGGGTTTAGGAGGCGACTCCTGCGAACTGGCGATAGTGAAAAGGTTGCTAGGCAACGTGGCCTGAGATGAAGAATCGTTTGAGTATTTTCGCATCTTGAAGTTCAGCTCGCTAGCATCAGCCAGACCTAAAACAAGAAAAAGAAAAAACTAAGGCTGTGTTCTGATTGGCTAATTCCTTATTTCTGATTTACGTTCAAAAGCGCGACTATTTTTCGAAAACAAAAACGCTGAAAAATAAAGCCCTCATATTATGAGGTCGGCTACAGGTTTTCGGAGATATATTCTAAAATAAGAAGCCAGCCAACAGACAGCTAGTTCATGATTAGGTATTTCTCAATTTATTCGTTAGCATGACCTCATTTTTCCGCTATGGCAAGAAGCTGACTTAGTTTTGTCGAAAAAATTCTAATTAAGTTTCGGCACAGTATGTGAGCTGATTGGCCACACAAAAACCAAGATGACGAACTCTAGCATCCTGCTACAACTTATAGAACACTAAATTATAACTTCTAAAAATAGTCTGAAAATCTTTTTGCTAGAACGACCTTAACAACACCCGTATTTATAACTATGAAGCGTTCCAAATATAGACATACCTGCACTTCGCAATGAATGATACAGCAAATCTTCTCCGCGGCTGGTTCTTTTCAGAATGCGTGTAGTTGGATCTAAAAAATAAAAAAATAAAATAAACAAAAGTAACCATATACATATATTCAAAACACGAATGTTTAATACTATAGTTTAAAACAGCTGAAATGTAAGTATTTGAGTCAACATAGGAGACACTATTTTTGACGAAAACAAACATTAAAGCTAGAATACTTAAAATTTAAAACTTAAGTCCAAAATTTACCCTTTGGTTTATTTCTTGGCTCTCTCGGACCGTCGACTGTAACTTTGATAGCTCGTTCATATGTGGCGACCTGGGGGGGACTCGTTTTCACAGTAATCACCAAATTCAGACACTTTCCTGAAACAACAAAATAACTAAAAATAAAATATGCCAAACAACACAATTTAAGACGAATAAATGAAATAGAAAAAGTCATAAGTAACTTATTCTATTCATTGTCTCATCAAAACCACAATACGTTTTGAAACATAAATTAATAAATTTAACAATCTAAGTCGATTTTAATTTTAGATACTTTCAGTGTGGTAAGTATATATGTATGTACTCTTGCTTGTTTTCGATGACTAACTTATTAGCCAAGTCTGCATGGCTAATTTTAGCTAGCTACACTTGAGTAACTAGCTTTTTCTAGGCCTTAAGCCCGACAGCTTTCAATAATAGCCTCAGGTATTGAGGGTGAAAAGTAGAAATATGGCAAAAAGGCAAAACATAACACCATGTTTATGAAGCTTAAAGGGCTTATAGAACACCCTCTAAGGCAAAAATAACACTTCAAATTAATGTATCTCGTTATGAAAATTGAAAAATCTTGCTTAAATTAAGTACATGACACTAACAAGTGCTATTAAAACATACTAAAAATAATTAAGTTAGAAAGCAATTGAAACTATATTGAGTTTTTAAACTGTACTCAAATACATAAGTTATAGTATGTTTAGAGTATGAACTTTTTTGTTTTTTATGTAGGTACTCGCATTTTATTTAATGTGTTTAGGCTTTAAAATTCTTCGTAAATCAGCTAAACACTGGTTACTAAATTTACATATTTTTTATCCATTAATTGCATTTGCTTCCACATTTTTGAGAGCGGTTCTTAACAGACTAATTTATCTTCATTTCCAGTATTTTAATCGACAATCCGAAAAAGCCATAATATGGCCAAAAAATCCTCAAAATTACACTTCAATGGAAATTTTTTGTTGAATTAACTTTCGAAAACTTTTTAGTTCAAAAGGCAAAATGCTGAAGTTTCCGTCAAAAAAGTCACAATGAAAAAACATTATTAATGGTAGTCGGAAAGCTAAGCTTTAATGAGTAAAAACTTATGTGAAAACTTAGCAGCATAAGATAAGACTAACTCAATGGCTTATTTAACTGAAACTGGAAATATTATACAAACAGCTTTTGAAAATTAGCTACAACAAAAAACTTTAGCCCATCAATCGATACGATTTACTAATAAATCTATGACAAAACACGCAGAGATGTTTCAAAAAACAACATAAAGGCAAAAAAGTAAAAAAAAACTAGTCAAAAAAGTCCAGCCTTACCCCGCCCGCTTCGGCCAATGAATCTAAGATCGTTGAATCGTGCAATTCGATTTTTCATCAGCGTCGTTGCATTTTTTAGCTCAGCGCAGTAGTTCTCTTCGTTACCGGCCTTGACTGTCACTAGCGTACCATCGGTGACTTCACCCAGAGCAATTACGGTGAATTGCATGGGCAGGGACTTGTTAGATCTCCAATGAGTGGGTAGTCGGGTACAAACAAAGTTAGGGGACCCGGTTTTAATGAATTCTTCCGTCATACCACCGCCCCCCAAATTGTCAGTTGAACTGATGCTCGAAGTTCCCTCTGGACTTAGCCGTCGAGGAGAAACACTTGAGGGTAACTGGCCCAAATTGAGTAAACTTGACTGAATCATGGTGGAATTATCGGTAGTTGATTTTAAGTGATTCGAATCAGTGGTCAGAAAATGGTCGGGTTGGACTGATAGCTTCTGTTCTGGTAAATCAGTCTGAAAATAAAATTAATGTGTTAGTTAAGAATGCTAATAAACTATAGGGATTATTTACTTATTACTTATTAACTGATAAATAAATAATAATATATAAAATATATATTCTTTTTTATGTATATATATATACTTTAGTACTTGAGTAACTTAAGATCTGTCATTGGAACATGTAGTAAAGCAGAAGATAGTAAAGAAAGCATTTAAATAGAAGATATCTTACATAACATATGTAGGCTAAGGTTGTGACACAAAAAATGAAACATGAAAAAAATTGAAAAACGTTTCTGCTTTCTTCACTACGCAGCCATATTCAAGTGAACATAAGACACGAAATAGTTCATTCTAGATGTTTCATACTTCTGTCATGAAAGGAAGAGGGATTCCTACAGAAAGAAAAACAGCATCATCATCAGAATCACCTAGTGAGGATTTGAACCACCCATATCTAGACCACCCATCTAGATCTGCAGACCAGCGCTATACCGTTGAGCTGCTGGGCCAACGATGAGCTGTCGTAAATCCCTTTCAGTACTCTAGGAGGCCTATCTTACTTCGCACTCGAAATAAGCACAGGTATAGAAAAATGGCTAATAATGCATCTCTTTTACTGTTTTCAACAAAACTCAATACGTGCCATATATTCTACTATCAACAGTTCAGGCCTATTCATACGAGGGCGCTTATGGGTAGTCGACGACAAAATTTATAGTAACACATTTGATGTAAATAGAACACGAGTCGGGGAGAAGCATTTTTATATTTTTCTGGCTGTCATTGTTAACTGTCAAATTCAGAAGATTTCTCGGCAAAAACAGTCACAAAAATCTGTGCAAAGCGCAAACTCAGCCTAGAACCCTGGAAATAGCCAAAAGTGTCAGAGGCTTTAGCTATATTGGGAAGAGCTAGTCAAAGGCAGACACCCATAATAGCCTTGCTAATTTATCGGAAATATGTATATATTTATAAAATGGATTGTAGAAATAGGATTTTCAGAACTGTATCTCAGTTCTCAAAAGACAGATTGTGTCAAAAGCAGCACCCGCAAGTACGTAGCACGTGAAAAACTGCAATTATATGTGTATAAATTTAGGTGAAAATTGAAACCAATTATAGAGGCGTGACAGAATCTGCTGCGGTTTAATTCTAAATTTAATCTGTAGTGGACTAAAATAATCTCAACATCTGTATTTTATAGGCTTAATTTTAAGCCATAAACGTATTCTGACTTAAAATTTATCATTATGACGTAGCTTTTTCGCGGCGATGCAGCAATTGTATTTAATTATTACCAGTACATTTCACACCGCAGAAAAGCTGTCATTACGCATGCTTATAAATACTAGTGCAAAAAATTTCTCCTCTGGAGTAAACTTTTTTCAAATTAATGTACACCATCCGTGAAATATTTTTTGATTAGTCATTTTAGCTAAGAAGGGTTTATGAAACGGTCTGCGTGGAATTAATGAGTAAGACAAATTAATCTAATGCACACCTCAAGGCAAGGTTATAGTACATAGAATTATTTTCCGATGTTAAAAAGACATGTATTTTGATGACCTCACTGAGAGAATTCGTATAATGAAATGAAGAAACGAATAATAAAATGAAATAAAAAACGTAGGTAACAAAAATGCTACTAATTAGTCAAAGTTGTTGAAACTGTGAATCAGAAACAATAACGAATACAATGACTCAGAAAAATGATGTTACTGTAATTTATTAATGCCACTCTTATTTACGATTTTGAAAATTTTATTAAATGATGCGCTGGATTATCGATTAAAAACGATGAATGCTGTATGTACTGTATTTATAAACTTGAAGTACAAAACTAGGTATGAAGTCACCTATGCAGTTAGGGAGGATTGGGGGAAGACCCCCCGACATTCGGTCCCGGGGGAGGGGGGAAATCCATCGCTGGGTAAAAGAGGGTGGAGGGTCCCGGCATCAGAAAAATGTCATGCCAAAATTTGAAAAAAATTTTCATTTTTTTATTGAATTGACGCTGTTTTTACTAAAATTTTGGCCGAAAATTGTCAAAATCGGTGTGGTCAAAAAAAGGTAAAAAATTGCGTTGGTTTTGGAAAAGGGGGCGTCAAAAATTTATAGACTCAGGGGAGGAGAGGTCTCACAAATGGGGGGAAGGGTACCTACGTATATAGATTATGCTAGCTAATGTTTGCTTTTTGTTGCCTACATCGCTGCAGTTTATTGCTAACGGAAAACCTCTGCCGGATACGGAAACGGACAGTAGGAACCTGATTATTAATTATTAATTATTAAATTTTAATCAATCACTGTCTCATAAAAGTGTCTTAATCCATGTAAACTAGCGCATCAACATTTGACACAATTGGCGTGGTCTGCTAAATTTTGAACAGCTTGACGGAATATATGTTGGTAACGCAAAAAACTTACGGACTGATTAACGGAAAATTTGATGATTGATAATCATGTCAAAATTCGCCAGAAACCGACATGCGTAATTTAATTAAAACATCATAAACAATTTTATCTGCAGTTTCAGAGTATGAAAACTTATATACAGAAAACACAGACGTTTAAAAACTCAAGGTACGGTATTTGGGTAAACCTTTCGTATACGCACACGCTGCACTGAGTGAGAGTGAGTGAGCATGCATAGTGAAGATACCCCCCTCAACCCCCCACCCGCCCCATCCGATTGCCAAAAAAGTGTGCCAAAACTGAGTAAAAACTTGAGCAATTGCAAAAATTGCCGGCCGCAGCCAAAAAATGCCAAAAAATGTGTTAAAAATAGAAAAAGTGTGAAAAATTTTTGGCAATCGTTGAAATCAACCAACACCAGAACCACCCCCTCAGACTAGGGGTCTGGCAATCCCCTCGCCGATTGCTCCTGTGCATTTCTGATGATACTGATATGTATCAGTTTAGAAATCTAGAGTGTAATGGATCTTGGGAAAAATTCGGCTAATTTCAATCAAACATCCAAAAGCATGCCAGATTCTTAAAACTGAAACCTAGGCTCTGCAAACCTAGGTTTAGGCTCAGAATGCCTTACAGTGTCCGTAACCTGGTAACCTAAACGACCGCTATAGTATCGGAATTGCAAAATGGAGATCCGGCTGCCTACGCAGAAAGATTGTAATTTCAACTCAATTCACCTATGGGAAAGATATAATTCAACTCACCGATAGTTATCATGAGGTAGACTTTCAATAGTCTATTGTTTCAGCCAGAATTTTCATTAGAAACTGAAAAAAGTATAGGTGCACAGACTTAACTAGTCACTCCGTAATGAAGCCTATTGGACCGTCGCTGTATTAAGCAGGTCGAAACTTTAAAAGAAATAATTACAATGCAAGATAATAGACTTTTTTATGCACTTATTCACGATTTGCAATCATTAATGAGCTATTGTGACATTTAAAAGAAACCAAAACATAAAACGGTTAGGTAAAGTTTGGTTACTCAGAAGCTATAATGGGTGAGAACTAGATATAGGATAACGATAGGATTTAAATAGAATTCATTAAATTGAAATTACGATGTTTGGTTAAAAGCCTATAATTACAACCAGATCATATCTCCGAACATAATTGACAAACTATCTTTGACCGTAAACAGCCAATTAAGCGAGCTAAAATAAACCACACGAGGCTTTTTATGTTTAGAGTGTTTTTGACAGCTATGTACCTATAAAAAAGGGAGCTATTAAGTAAATACTATTCTGAATTGTTAACTAATACTTGATTAAACCAAAACCTAGTGTTATGATGTTTCAGTTGTTCCAGTGTCAAAATGTTTAACCAAAATTATCTCTAACGATAGAGCTTCAAAGCACCGACTGCACCGCGTAATGCATCCTCCCTCAACTGATCTGAGCTAAGTCAAGCCGCAATTTATATATTATAACAAGAGTCAACTAGAAATTTCCCGAGGTCTTTTCTTTAACAGCAGATTAGTGAACTTTTGGCAAACATGTGGCTTTAAGATAACAAAAATACACCTGAGCTACGTTGCCTCAGGCGAAGATGGTAAAAATAATTAACACTCAGCAATTACGCTAAGTGAACAACTTAGCGTCTTAGGAACTTTTTCATCTGCCTTATTTTGAAACAGACAATGTTTTACCAGACTAAACGAGTGTTTTTTGTCTTATTAAAAAAGTGCAATCCCAATTGTATAAACGGACTTAACTTTTAGCTCGCTGCAATTTGACCACACGAAACTAACTTCGATACACCAGCTACATAATGTTGACGGCGCATGCACATAAGAGCCTTAGTAGCTTCATTTGATAGGACTAAAATTGTGTCCTCATGTGCTGACTTACGTAGCACTTGCCTATCATAAATAAGCTGAGTCGTTTTTCGTTTTCGTTTTCCTTTCGTTTTCCTTCAATTTCTTACTTTCTTTCGTTTTCGTTTTCTTTAGCTGTCAATTTTTGACAGCTTACCCAGCATGCCCTTTGGAGCCGACAAAGGGTCTAGTAGCAGCTGAGGTCAAGTACAACTGCACTCAAAAAGTTTTTCAAAAAGGGTGCCGTCAAATAGGTTTTAAATATTCATTAAATGGTGAGTTACTTTGCAGTGTCACTTATACATTGTTCAAAATTTTTGTCTGCTAAGTCGACTTTACAGATTTTATAAATTACGTCAATTTTTAAATTTTCAGGTTAAATTTTTAACTCTTACTTTTTGTACTAATATAAATCTGATAATGCAAAGTTATTGTCAGAGTGTCAGTATTGTATCAATTCATGCAAATTTATTACTTTTATTTTATTTCAATGTACGGTTAAGTTTGCAAAACAATACATATATATATATATATATATATATATATATATATATATATATATATATATATATATATATATATATATATATATATATATATATATATATATATATATATATATATATATATATATATATATATATATATATATATATATATATATATATATATATATATATATATATATATATATATATATATATATATATATATATATATATATATATATATATATATATATATATATATATATATAGCTAAACAACAACTAACTAACGTCGATATAAAAGTGACACCCCCCGCCATGTAAATATTTGAATAAACAAGCAGCATGCAGCTGCCTTCATTTGTCTACTGCTCGTCAAATTTTTCAAAACTTTGTTGCGCATGCCGAAAAAGTTGGCTTCGCTTCAATTCACTTTCGCTTTTGTTTTCGTTTTCGTTTTCGTTTCGTTTTCGTTCATTTTAGTGTCTACTGAAAAAAAGCGTAGCTGTACGTCTTTTCATCAAATTCAGCCATGTGCAAACAAAACTGAGACTTTTTCTAGAATATTGATTAAGATAAACAGGGTATTTAGCGAGCGTTTAGCGAGTGATTCAGTTAGTCAGTAGCTAATCACCCTTCTAGAATTCCACCCATAGTGACGAACAGTCAAGCGAAGCGAAGCTTTACGGACAAACAGAGATCTTCGTGGACAAGTTAAATGATTGAAATATGTAGCATCTCTCAAATGAGCTGAAATTAGCAACGGTAGTGAACCGGCAGTAGGTAAGGCAAGCCAACCTAACTAACTAGCTACCGCTGCCGGTTGATGGTTACCAAGCTGCACTGAACAGTAGCCAGCTAATTAATAAACTGGCCGGAAGATGCATCAGGCTGTTGCTGTTTCACTGAGTCAATTCTATTTACCTAAACCACAATCACAGACAAGAGTAGCTAGTTTCTCCGAGAGAAAAAGCGAGAGTCCTGTTAGCTATGACAACGATGGGTACAGTTTGACTGATTAAAACCTCTAAGCGGAAGCAACGCAAATCCGTCTGTAATTTGATTGCCTCTGAAGCTGCTAGGTAGCAAAGCAATCTGGTCAAAACTGGTACAGTCGTCTAAGTAAAACTGCAAATCAGTAAAGTGACAGAAACTGCTGAACGAAAACCAAAGTAGCGATTTGACCCAAGGGACCTTGTGACTACAGTTTAGAGAAGTGCGTTATACGTATATATGTATAAGAGCTGATAAGAAAACGATGAGTTTTAGATTTCCACCAAAAGAACCCTGGAACCAGAATTATGTAATGTAAGCCACACATGTGCAGCTGAGGAAACGTAGGGGGGGAGCCGTTGATTTTCCGCGGGGTGCTATGCAAATTTTTTGAAAATTATGCCCTTTTACGGCGAACGAAAGCCAAACTGAAAGGAACCTTTCTGGGGGGAGCAATCCGCACCTAGCCCATGTATGCCGTAAACCTTTGTACATCCTGAACAAAAATGTACGAAACTAGATTACGGTATGTGAGTACGAGAGCACGAACAGGTTCTAAACAAAAGAAAAATATTTTGTTTGAAAACATGCAGATTATATTTCAACAGAAACCGTTCAATACGTTTAATACGTATAAACTAGGTTTCAGAAAATCACTCTTGCCAAGGTCATAGAGGTCAAATAATGACATCCAAGGAGTGGTTTTAATCAGGCAGACGAACTAGGTAGATAAATCTGGCAAACCCGACTTTTGTAGAAACATCTGAATACCCCTGGGCTGAAAAAATATTACATGTAATTACATCCTAAAGGAGAAAGGTATGTTTGCACCACCCAGGGGTACAGAAATATCTATAAAAACAAAAGCTACCTATTCATCCCCCGTATCTAGATACAACCGGTAACCTGCAGAGTTTGAAGGCCTTTGTGTGAGTCAGTAAATTATGATTATGGTTTAGGTTTAGCTAGAAAATACTCGAGGAGATATACTCGCTAGGTAAATTATAACTTTGTCTAAAGCATTTTCTGATAAAAATTTCTTGAGGGCATTGTGTGAACCTTGATTAACCGGAGACAAACGAAGGCCTTCAACCTCCCACATAGCTGAGGTCGTTAGTCACAACCCTTGACAAGATCTTGCGAGGAGATTCCGGAATCTAAATCCCAATATCGGTGCTCCAAAAAATCATGAACAGAAGCGACGGTTTATTCACAAAAGTTGATAAATAAATTTGCTAACTCACAAAAAGGCAGATAGGAAGTAAGAACAGCTTTTATTTGACACCATAAAAGCTATAGGGTACTGCTGACTTCTGTGTCGACAAACGTACGATTAATTTTGTCATAATTATCACTACATTTATTATCACTATAACTAGGATAGTTTTTAAAACATACTAATTTCTTATTTATTATTTCTTAATTCTTATTTCTAATTTCTTAGTTCTTAGTTCTTACTTCTTATTTCTTATTTCTTATTTCTTATTTTTTCTTATTTCTCATATTTTATTATTATTTCTTATTTCTTATTTTTTCTTATTTCTCATTTTTTATTTCGTATTTCTCATTACTCATTTTCTCTTTGCCGTTTCTCAATTCTCATTTCATATGTATTCCTCATATCAGATTTCTCATTTTTCTTATTTTCAAATTCTTATAAGCTTTAATATGAGAAACTAAACTAGCATTAAATTTTGGTTCTTTGTTACCCTTGAGAACAGGCACACCTGCTAATTAACGATTAGTCATGATTTTATTAGGCTACTTGAAACTACCACGACTACGTCATGTGACATTTAATTACATAACTTCAAGCTTACAGAGTTCAAGTTAGCCCGGGGTGACAGCGAAGTTTTATAAATAAGAGTGCCAGCATGTTAGTAATTAAATTAGTTAATTTATAAGTATAGCTTAAAAGAATTGTCACTTTAGGGTGTGTTGCAAAAAGTATGAGATTAATGCAGCCTAAACAGTATGAGAGAAAAGCTCTAAACTAAATTATAATTAATAGAATATTTTAGTAACTACAATAAAGAAATTATTCAAATATAGACCACTGTAGACCAGTAGCAGTTACATTAATCCAGGAAAAATATTGAAATAAGTTAGTGAAATAAGAAATAATAAGAAATAAGAAATAAGAAATAAGAAGTAAGAACTAAGAACTAAGAAATTAGAAATAAGAATTAAGAAATAATAAATAAGAAATTAGTATGTTTTAAAAACTATCCTAGTTATAGTGATAATAAATGTAGTGATAATTATCACAAAATTCATAGCATTACATTTGTCAGAAGCAAGCTGTACGTTCTCAAATAAAAGCTGTTACCTATCCCTTTTTGTAATTCAGCAAATTTATTTATCAACTTTTTGTGAAATAAACCGTCACTCTTGCTTCATGATTTTTTGGAGCACGATATTGGGTAATCTTTCCTCACAATCTTGTCGGAGGGTTGTGACTAAGCGACCCTCAGCTTGTGGGAGGTTGAACTCGCTTTTGTCCTCCGGTTAAGACCAAGCAATGCCTCCAAATTTTTATCAGAAAACAAAGTTATAATTTACCTGGCGGGGTATATTGCTGCTCCTCGTTTATTTTTCTCACTAAAGTGCTAAAGTATCCGTCATGGTGGTACTGTAGCTAACACAAAGGCCTTTGAACTGTTGAGGCCTACAGGTATGTAGGTAGATACGGGGGATGAATAGGTAGGCTTTTGTTTTTTATAGATATTTTGTGCCCTGGGTGGTGCAAACGTGCTCTCCTTTGCAATGGGTTAGTGTGATATTTTTCAGCCCAGTGTTTTTTGTACAAAAGTTGGGTTCATTTTTCTGTACCTATTCCTCTGCCTGATTAAAAAACCACTCCTTGAACTTTCTGAAACCTGGGGTTATACGTATTAAACGTATTGAACATTTCTGTTGAAATATAATCTGCATGTTTTCAACGAAATACTTTTTTTTTTCTTTTGTTTAGAACGTGTTCGTGCTATTCATACATACGTAATAAGTTTGGGGTACGTTTTTTGTTCAGCGGCATTCAGTGGGCTAGGGTGCGGATTGTCCCCCCCCCGGAGGTTTTCTCACTTCAGCTTTCCATTTTTCGGTAAAAGGCAGTAAGAGTTCCCGTGGCGCCCCGCGGAAATATCTCGCTTTTCAGCTGCACATGTGTGGTTACATAATTCTGGGTTAGGGTATTTTGGTGGAAATCTAAAACTCATGAGGTTTTCTTATGCAGCTCTCTTCGTGGTGTGCGTCCCATCGCACTTTTTCTAAACTGTAGTCACAAGGTCCTTTGGGTCGAATCGCTACTTTTGGGGTTTTTTTAGTTCCCCCGTTTCTGTCACTTACTTGATTTGCAGTTTTACTTAGACGACTGTGGCACCAGTTTTGAGCCAGATTGTTTCCTACCTCGCGGCTTCAGAGGCAAATCAAATTACAGTTTAATACCGTTTGCTTCCGCTTAAAGGTTTGAATCATCAAGGGGGAGCCCATGGGGTTTTTTTTTCTAACAGGAGGTCTCGGTTTTCTCTCTCGGAAAAGAAACTACACTCCTCTTGTCTGTGATTGTGGTTTAGGTAAATATAATTAACTCTGTGAGGGGGGGGGGGGGGGGTAATGCTTCAAGGCCAGCTATTTAGATTTAGCTGGCTACTTTTTCAGGTGGCAGGATAGTAACCAGGACCGGCAGGCGGTAGCTAGTTAGTTAGGTTGGCTTGCCTTACCTACTGCCGGTTCGCTACCGTTGCTGGAATTTCAGGCTCATTTGAGAGATGCTACATATTTCAATCGTTTGCGGGTTGGGCGCGAAGATCTCTGTTTGTCCGTAAAGCTTCGCTTCGCTTGGGGACTGTTCGTCACTATGGGTGGGTTCTCTCGAAGGGTGATTAGCTACTGACTAACTGAATCACTCGCTAAACGAAAACCAAAGTAGCGTCTTTACCCAAGGAGGGTAGGCTGGGTGACTAGGCGGAGTTTAGGGGTAGAAAGTGCGGAGTTGGATGGGGGACGTATAGGTATGGGGGTATGAGAGAAGCTGATAAGAAGAAAGAACGATGAAGTTTTAGATTTCCAGCCAAAAGAAAACCCTGGAACCAGAATTATGTAATGTAAGCCACACATGTGCAGCTGAGGAAACGTTAGGGGGGGAGCCGTTGATTTTCCGCCAGGTGCTGTGTAATTTTTTGAAATATTTTGTCCCTTTTGCGGCGAACGAAAGCCAAACTGAAAGGAACCTTTCTGGGGGGAGCAATCCGCACCTAGCCCATGTATGCCGTAAACCTTTGTACATCCTGAACAAAAATGTACAGAAACTAGATTACGGTATGTGAGTACGAGAGAGCACGAACAGGTTCTAAACAAAAGAAAAATATTTTGTTTGAAAACATGCAGATTATATTTCAACAGAAACCGTTCAATACGTTTAATACGTATAAACTAGGTTTCAGAAAATCACTCTTGCCAAGGTCATCGAGGTCAAATAATGACATCCAAGGAGTGGTTTTAATCAGGCAGACGAACTAGGTACGATAAATCTGGCAAACCCGACTTTTGTAGAAACATCTGAATACCCCTGGGCTGAAAAAATATTACATGTAATTACATCCTAAAGGAGAAAGG